>JBAGKK010506155.1:0-14353 GCA_037177015.1 Euceroptres primus | reverse complement strand
GTTCTATAATATTGCAGCACTTTCTCATACTCAGCTGAATATTTAGCCAAACTATTTTGAATTTGTAGGAATAATTGTAAAATATCAAAAAACGGCCCTTAATTTCGTTCGGATCCCTGATTCTAATAGTTTAACTATCTGTCTTACAAATGTAACAAATAGCACTATTTTACTCGCATATAATACTGATAGTAAAATATTAAAAATAACAGTGTATGTATTATAAATTACGAAACTGCGCAGCGAACTGCCGGTTATAGAGCACTGCAGTGGTGTGAGATATGTCTGCGCTTGTAATTGTGGTCGCTGTCAAGGACCTCGAGAGGATCCATTTAGTTTGCGTCAAGCCAACTATGATTTTTTTCAAATACTGGCTAAACAGTGCGGATGTTCGCAGCTTGAAAGCATACAGTTTCCTGTTTTTCAACCCAGCACGCACAATTTCAGGTACTTGCAATTTACCAATTTAATGATTTAATATCTGTATTAACCATCAAAACTTAAATATTTTGAGTCAAGCATTTTAAACGAAATACCTAATTCTTTTAAAAAAATCATTTTGGAAATTATTTTCATGTGCAGAGCCGCGCAGTTGTTTTCGACTTCAAATCGCAAAGACTCTATAAGTCGCGTTGAATTGTCCACTCCGCAAGGACACACGCAAGTTTGCAGCCTTGGAGTTGGGACAATAAATGGTAATTATTCTGAACTTACACATAAGTAACATCTTTTTAAAGAAGATAAAGAACATGGAATAGAAAAGCTTAAATTAATAAACCAAACACACAAATGAATACAAAGAACAAAAATGAATGCGAAAAAGAACACAAATGAATGCAAAAAAATATAACGTAAATGATTATTTAAAAACTTTTACATTTTAGACAACATAACTGCCTATGGAAGTGGAGGTCAGTCTCCACCGACGAGTGATCCCATTGTTGAAGAAACTCAAAGACTCAGCAACAAAACGAGCCTTACCCCGAACGAAGGTCATAAAGTCGTCATCGAGGTATCGGATGTCGATTCTGAAAATTCAAAAGGTGAATTAATAAAATATATTTTTGTGCTTCTGCATTATATAACTTTCCAAAGCCAACAAACTGAATCAATTAGTTTTGTGACTTGCTAATTTGATTATCTAATTTCAGAAAAATCCCTGGTTAGACAACCATCAACAACCGAATACCTACCAGGAATGTTGCACACTGAATCTCCAGCTGGGCTTTTGCCTCAATTTTCAAGCTGGTCGCTTGTATGTCTCGGTCCCAGTAGTCTTTATTCGCACAATTTGGGTTTGCAACATCAAGCAGGAGTTTTGGCAAATTCAGCCTTTCTTTTACCGTGGGACGTAACAGTTAGGTAAAGATATTACATATTAAAGTAACACGAAATCAATAACTCTAAATAATTATATAAATGGTTTTTTCCATTTGTCATTTTAAATCTTGAAGACTGGAACATCAAAAGGACAAAGGTTCGCTCTGGCCAATGGTAAATGACCATGGACAACACGGTTACTGTCCTCGAGGAAAAAATTTCCAGAATCTGAATCCGATACGAGGTCGCAAGTCCAAAGGGGGAAAAGAATTTGTGGTAAAAATATTTGTCGGGGTTGAATACGAATGTCCCCGAGGGCATAGATTCATGGCTTCAGCACCTGATAAGGTGCTGAAAGCCACGGGAAATGGAATTGTCAAAGACAGTGGAAATAAAGTGACCTCGAGTACTGCAGATATGCCGCTCTATTTTCCTTGTCCTTGCAGGTTTGTCACAGATTTGTTTTATAACAAATTTTTAATTAATTAGAATTATGAGTTTATTTAAACCTAAAATTAATCTAAACTTTAGGCAACCGAAACCACTGATTGCACAACTTATGAGAATTCACGTCGTAACACCGAAAGCACCAGTACATGTTACTTTAAATCCACGAGTTCAACCAGGTCCCTCACCTTGTCCTGTTTTCGTTACCGGGTGCGAGGAACCGATAAAACTTTCTCAGAGTGCTTACTGGGTTCTGAGATTACCGTATCCTTTTCAAAAACTTCATACAATTTAATTTTTGAATGCTTTTGACTGAAAATTGTCATTTTTACAAAAATTAATTTATCCTTACATCTGTGATCAGTTATGTTTACATGGGTGACAAAGGACCATATTTGGCACCAAAGGAACCCGTACCAATATCTCACGGAAGATTATTAGCCGGAATGTACGGTATCAGTGAAGTTGTTCCAGAAAAAAAGTAGAAAACGCACTTTTTTCTAGTATTGTTAAAAAGTCAACAGTGCAAAATAGATTTTCTTTAACTGACCATATGTGAAATGTATTTCATTTTGTAAATACCAAATAATTACTATAACATAATACAAAACATTTTCGAAAAATATTAACCGCCTTTCATCATTTGACTCTCGGCTCAAAATTGTAATTTTGAGAATCAAACACTGTTTGTACAAAAAAAAAAACTTACCAGCTCTTATTAATCGCCCCCTGGATTCTTCTTCACCTTATTTTTCTCCTTCGGGACCTTCTTTGAGCGCTTTACAGTCTTTTTATTTCCCCGGTTCTTCGAAGTGGTTTCACCTTGATTATTTGTTTCATCTTCTGAGGAATCGACTTCGACAACCTCAATTCCTTGATCCCTGAAATGGATGTGTTACATGAATCTTTGTTTTCTCAACTATTAAAAAATTACAATAAATTTTATTATGCATTGTTTATGTTACCTATTGCCGTTTTCGTTAGCTGACTCCAACTTCATTTTTTCTTCAAGAGCCTTCTTCTTCTGCCACCTAAAACACAACAAAATTTTATTTAGATTAAAGATTCCAAACATATTTTTTATATTTAAAAATTGCTTTTCCCTTTTTACGGAGGGAAATAAAAGAAAGAAGAGATAGAAAACCAGAAACCAAGGTTTTATGCAATTCACTGTTCAGTTGCACTATAACCTTCTTATAGAACTTTTTGAACTTACTGTAAATACGTTGCCTTTCCTCGTTTTCTTCGAGATAAACGTTTGGTAGATAGATTTAAATGACGCCGCCTAGTCGAATCTTTTCCCATTTTAATTTTCTTTTACAAGCCTGTGAAACACGAAATTAATGCAACACTGTCGTTGATTATAGCAAAAAACAGGCAACACGCGTGTGAACACGCGCAGCGCGCAAGCAGGATTATGCGCGCAAGTATCGTCAGGGTCGTGAAAACTGGGGGCAACCCCTTCAAACAATTTTCAAGAGCTTTATCCTTTATCCTACACCCTGGATTAGAGAACTGATTTTTAATTTTTTACACGAATAAAAATAGCATTGAAATTTGAAAGAGTAACAATTTTAAAGCAGGTTTGAAGTCAAGAAAAGACTTTTTTATATTTAGTGCAACGGTGCAACCTAATAACCCAGAAAATGACAAAAAAGATTTGAGCTAAAATTCTTCAAAGAAAAATACAGAAAGAAATAAAGAAATTATGAAATTAAAATAGGTACTTACACTTTTTTCATAGCCACACTTCTAGCAAGACGAGCTGCCCGTTTAGCAAGAGTATTCTTTTTTTCTGGAGTGCACATTGCAAGCCCAGAAGGGTTTTTTTTGCGCTTTTGTTTAGTTGTTTGTGAACGCATCGTGAATTATCTCTGTTTTATCTAAGTGGTAAACGCAAAACGAAATTAGAAGCCCGTAGAACAGAAAGAAAATTTCAACAAGTTCTCTACACGGACGATACACCTCGAGTGACAATGAGTGACGTTTCTTCTTTTCTTTCACATTCAAAAATTACGTCTAAACTAATCGAATACGTCTCGAAACACATAGTTGCCAAATTCACAGTATGTACTACTTTTCTTCTCTAATCTACAAAATTGTTGCTTTAATATAAAAAAATATAATGAAAACACGTTTATATATCATAAACTAATTAATAACAAGTTTTGGATAAATAAAAATATCTAATCAAAGTGTTTAATATAATTTCACGTGAAAATGCAAGACATGAAGTTAGACACGAATCGGAAGCAAAAGAAACTTGGAATCTACGTTCAAGTCGGACATGTATATATAAATTTATTTTGAGGTTAGGACTCTGTAAACAAAGGTGTCACGTGATCAGTATTAGTCCAATGAAAAATGGTCGTTTTAAATCCATTTTCGTTTATTGGCTGTTGAATCACAGTGAAATCGCCACGTGATTTACACTTTATACGTATTACTTTATAAGTAAACCGCATTGAAGTTATAGACAAATCAATAATCAGAACTGCTTAGAACTGCTTCAAGCACAGCGTTTTTCACGTGATGTGATTATTGTTCAAATTAAGCAGTGGAATACGTATTAGCAATGTTATGTTTTTCGGATTCCCGCTCATTTGAGAATGTGTGTGAATGAATACACAGTAGCAGACGACCGTTGGTCCGTTGATCGTAAACTGAAAAAAAATAAAATAAACACTTGTCATCGTGTTTCGCATTTAAACGTGTTCTAACTTGCATACTTATTATCTTCAATCTTCAATAATTTTTCGGACGTAACGCTAGGGACAACGTAAGTTTATTTCTGTTTATATTACATCCATTTATCGAAAAAGTAAACATTCAGTCGTGTCCTTGAGTTTCCTGCTTGTTGATTAAAATTGCCCTTCCAAATTCTTCAGCTTTTTGGTTTTGAAGCATTAATTGATTTTTCAAGTTCAGAAAACGTGTCCTCAAAATAACAGGTCTGTCTAAAAATTATTCTAACTAAAAATAATTACACAAGGTGTTAAAAGTTAAGTCTAATTTTTTATCTCCCTTGTGAAAAGAAAGACCAAGTTAAGACTACAGTGTAGGTAGGTATAGGCCTGTCTTAAAGTGGTTTTAAACTGATCTTTTCTGGTCCCCAGAAGACCCCAGTCCTTTCGTACCCGCCGTCAATTTAAACCCTCAATATCCCATCATTATTAGGATAAGTTCTTGTAAGTTTCCACAGAAAGAGATGAAGAAATTGTGGGAGGGACGGAGTTGAAGCCTCTAGATTTGACTTTCAGGTATAGCTAGTCTGTTTATACAGACAGCTATCCTTACTTCAGAGAGAGAGAGAGAGAGAGAGAGAGAAATTAGTATCTATTTCAATGCCCTAAAAGTGAGGCAGGTATAGGCTGAAGGGAAAAGACCAGAAAAAGACCAAACATGGTTTGAAACTGGTCTTAAAATGGTATTAAGTTGGTCTTTCTTATCACAAGGGGCTCTTTAAGATATTTTCCTTTCTGAACGTTTATCAATAATTTTGTTATATTTGAGTTTTCTGAATGAGAAATTTATGGAAGTCTGAGTATTTAGTCCACAATTTTTATTGGACTTCCTATTGAATGGTTGAAATTATGAAAGTGATGCAGATGTGATTTTAAATTTCAATTCAATAAATCTCCCTCATAAAAGGTAAATTTAATACAAAATAATATTCTTATAAAAATTCGTTTTATTGCAGGAATTTTGGAGCAGCTTTCACATCCAAAAAAATGCATTGCACACTACTTTTGACGATATTCATTGCATTTTTGACTTGTCATGTGGAAGCTGCAACGATTTTAAGTTGGATTTGGGAGAAGCCCGAATCAAAAGAATCAACAGTTTTAGTCGCTGATGGCGTGCCATTGATTTCCATACCTTACGAATCCATGACTGACGATGAAAAGTTTCTCCAGGAAGCTGCGAAGTTTACGGAAATGCAAGTCTCCTCGCCATTAGAGACTTGTCAGCATAAAGTTGTGATGAAAATTAGGGCATCTTGCAAAGATATGTCAGAAGAAGATCTTGCTAAACTGAGTGTAAATTTACTAAATTGTCAGTCATTTGTTGAAGGCAGGAAAATTTATCCATGCACTGAAGATATGGTGAGATTTTCAAAAGTTATAATCTTTTTACTACAGTCCTTGTTTTAAAGAAAAAATGTAAGTTCACTAAGAAAGCACAGATCTTGAAAGGTTTACATCATTATCTCTAAGTATAAAATTTGATTTTGTAAGTTTAAAATTTCATTTTTAAGGAATTAAAATTTTTTGTTTTATATAATTTTTTTCTTCAATCGAAAATTATAGGTAATTCTAAAAATTATGCTCTTTGCATTTTTTTCATTACGAACCTTCTGTACAAATTTAAACTTGTTTTCAGAAATAGTTTTGAGAAAAAAAAATTATCATGACCATGTAATTATTTTGTGTATTGAACTTTGGAGTATAGGTTTCGATTCTAAATTGTTTAGATTAACCGTAAAGATCATAAATTTCTTGATATCTATTAAACTTTTAAAAATTTTCTGAACTATAGAATATTATATATTTATAACTTACTTGTATTGAAATTTCATTCACACATCGTAGAAAAATATTCCTATGAAAATCAATAATTTAAAAATGCAGTTTTCAATAATAATAATAATAACAATATATCCATAGCATAGCGATTTGAAAGTTTAGACTAAATTCAGACCCAATAAAATCACTAAACTTCATGGGAGAGAGATGGACAATGCTGTGAAGCCAAAGGGACTTCGTTGCAAGTTTAGACTTGCAAACTTCCCCCCTCTCTTCTACTCTCACTCCCTTTTTTATCCTTTATAGCCCTACTACTACACACAGTCTTTTACAGATGGTAGTGAGCATTCAAATGATTTTCTAAACCGTACAAAAAATACAGTGTGCTTTGAAACTAATCTTAATTCATTGGGATATTATATATTAGATGAAAAAAAGCTTACTTTAATTTTCTGGACTAACATTACAGTTAAAATTAATCTTCTTTTTTCAGTCTTTGAAGCAATGCACGACAGAAATGGACGCTGATATGTGGAACGCGTATCATTTGATGAGCAACAGAGCCAGAGCAGTGTGTTATGCAACCCGAAATTTGCAGTTCCGTGCTCTTACTGAATTAACTGTGAATAAACTTGTACAAACGGCTCATTCCCAGATCAAAACTCTAGGCTCTTTACGGGTAATTATTTTTAATGCGAATAGTTGAGAAAGTTTGATTAGGTAATTTATCCGATTTTTTTTGTTCAAAAAGCACTAATGTAATAATTAATCTCTGGTGCAGGAAAGTCAAGAAAGACTGGAAGAACAGACACTCGAAGCTTTGTCGTCAGTTGCTAGTGGAAACAAAAAACTATTGGAGCAACAGAATCATTTGAAGGACGCTCAAGATATTGCTTATAACCTTGTGGCTAAAAATCTTCGAGAGCTGACAATGGAAAAGGCTTTGATTCGTGCAGGACACACGCAACTTGCTACCATGACTGAAGACATAAGAAACAAATTAGGTAACTTTTACGAAATTTATTCATTATTTACAACCACGATACATTTTCAAGAACAATTAAATTTATAGTTAGAAATTTAATCTGTTTAATTTTAAGTAGCTTCCAAAAATTACGAATTAATTTTCAGAAAAGGCGAGTGAAGACTTGTTAAGGCAAGAATCAGAACGTGAGGTAAATCACCAAGAAGTAATAAATGATTTACTGGCGATCCAAGAACGTGCCCAACTCCTTTGGGAAAAAATTGAGAGCAGTACTAATCATATTCTCGAACAAAATCAAGAAGTTGTTAATCAATACGCGCGGACTTTAGAACAAATTGAGCAAATTAACAAAACCATTCACTTCGTTTGGAATCTGACAAACATGATGCATGCTGAAGTGGATGAAAAGTTAGGCTGGATTACTGATTATATCGACAGCACTGGTAAGTTACTTGAATATTAAATTCAATTAGAAACTAATTTTTCTCAATTAGAAACTAATTTTCAATTATATCCTACTTTATGTTCTTTTATTCTTTCCAGGGTTACAAATGCAAAAGGTGTACCGAACAGTTTTACATATAATCTACGTTATGGTTGCTATGATAGTGGCTGGATTTTTGCAAGCACCTTTCCTGACGAGAGCAACAGTAATGGGAATTATACCCTTGAATTTGGCTTCTTATTTGAAACATGGTCTAGAAGCCTCTCTAGATTTCTTCTCGATTACGGCGCTCATCATTCTGATAACTATAAGTGAGTTTGCTAATTCTTTTGATCTGGATCAAGTTCTTAATTTAACATTTTTTAAGTACTAATAATATTATTTTCTTTACAGTGCATTACGTAATGTGCGGAATTCAATGTCTTTTGGGACCAAAGAAGACTTCATCCGAAGAGTCTGCAAGTCCTTCAAATCAGATGAAGCAACATGGAACACCAGAAAATTGCGTCAATGAAAGAACGAAAAATGGCTTTGCCCACAATTATTCTTCAACCGATTCCAGACCCATGGAAAAGCTATTTTATAGAAGAATTTTTAGTGCATTGCATGCAGTCTGGGATTTAATAAATTATCATGTATACGAAATTACCGACAACACTATAGGTAAAAAGATAACACACTCCAAATCTTATAGAGACAAATTATTATAGTTAGTAGTAGTAGTTAGTAAATTGTACTTTTTTTCTTTAACTCCAGAAAAAGTTAAGAATTTCTTCCATTTTTTAACTTCATGGATGAAGCAATCGATCGTACAACAGGAAGAGCTTTCTTGCTCCTACACGGCAAAAAAATCTCATGAAAACTTTCTATCTTGCAACTCTCCCAACATTTCTGATGATATAGTAGAACCTGATTTAGCAGACGATAGTTCTGGGGATTCTGTTATGTATAGAAATCGTTATTTGACGAAAGGAGATATAGTTTCTCTGAATTTTCGACAACGGCAGACTGTATCCAGAAGGTGAGTTTTTAAAAGTATAAGTTAAATATTATAAATGCTTTAAACATTGAATAACAGAAGTTTGATTTCCATAAAGTTGCAGGCGTTTAATTTTTAAAGCGCTAAGGTTTATGCCATCTAAAGTTTTAAATTTACAGTTTTATCCTCTGATTGCCAGTTTTTAATGCAGGTCAAATTTAGTCTTAATTATTTTTAAATTAAAGACATCATTTTTATTCGATTCTTTATTAAGTTCTCTTTGATTAAAAGCAAACTTTGTTTTTTAGTAAAACACCTTCGGAGTCGGGCTCAATTAATAGATGTTATGAAATAACTAGAAGTGGAAAACGATGCCGAGGAAAAGCGATGAGAAACCAAAATCACTGCTACATTCATGCTAGTTCTTCCACACTCGACTTTTAATTCCACATTTATTCGCACTTGAAAATTTAGTAATGCTTCTCAATGAATTTTCTCTTTTAGAATTATTTACATCGACGTCATGCAAATGTGATGGTTGATAAATTGTACAAATTCGAAAGATGCCAAGTAATTTTATCAAATAGGCTTTAGCTGCAAAATCACAAGGCAGACTTTCATGGAATATATTGTGACCCTTTTAGGACATTTTTAATCAATCAATTTAATAGCTTTCGAAATAACCATAAAAATATAGATCGCTATTTCTGAAAGGGTCATTAAATCATAGTTGTGAATATGTATAACTTACAAAGTACTTAATTTATTACAATAGATTTTAAAAAACATAATTTTTCGTGATAGACAAGAATTAATTCTTGTTAATCCAATCATTAAGTAGTCCTGTGTAATTATTTATAATATGCTTAAGAATCAGGATTTTTTATGATATCGAGTAATATTTACTTAGTTTTTAAACCTAGATGTCACAAGGTATAGATAATAATCAACTGATTCTTGACTCTAGAAATTCCTATTAGCATTTTGATTTTATGCTTTTTACGCTAATTGTGATTTTTATTGAAACTTCTTTTTTGAAGTAAAAGAATGTAACATTCTGCAATTGATGGCAGCTTATAATCTTGTTTATAGTTCTGATATAATATAGCTTTTTCACGAAGGTCACCGTCTTTTTATTGATTCATTTTGACAACAATTATTTATGATTATTAATTGTTATTTTATTATGAATAATCATAATTTTATTATTCATTTGCAAACAACCATATTGAATTGAGTGCAAATGGAATCGGTTGTTATTTCCATGAATCCATGATCGGTGACGAAATTGGCTCCTTCTACCAAATTTCGAAGATTACAGTAATTAGAACCATAATCGAACATCACAAACCACTCATTCGATTCAGACTTACCCTGCAAGATTGTTTTTTTAATTAATTTTTTTTAAATTAAAATTTTAAATTTTAAATTGAAATTTTTTTAAATTAATTTTTTTAATAATTGCTAAAAATATAGTGCTTTTAATTTCACTACTCACAGTAGCTATACAGCTTTTGTCACGTCCTTCTGCAAATGATATTCTGATATTGTTACTCAATTTTAAATTCGGTGAGATGTGCATTGCTGTTATGGAGTTATTGTTGGCTGAGTTCTTTAGCTAAAAAATATTTAAATTTAATCTTTTTCTCTTAATCAAGTGATCGTGTAGACTTTCATTTCTACTGTTATATCTTTAAACGTTTTATACAGGAGCGTAGCGAGGATCGGGGGGTGCGACACCCTTCCCCCCAAATGGTCGTGCCGAGTCGGGATTTTCGAGTAATTCGACTATAAAGTTGGCTTGTCGGCAAAAAATGGTAACTAGTCGGTAAATTCCACTTATTGAGTCGGCATTTATGACAATACTCACCCGCCAAAATTCAATACGCTCGCTACGCTCCTGGTTTTATATTTATATATTTTTTATATTTATATATTATAATTACATAATATAAACATCTGCTTCCTTGTGGTCCGCAATTGTGATATGAAGACCATTTCAGAATTTGCCATCTTAGCCGTTGAATCACATGATTGCAAGGTTCACCAAAGCTCCTAAAAATTTAATTTAATTTAAAAATCTGGCAATTTCGAAAACCTAAAATACAAAATTAATCAGGATTGAATATTTTATTTTTAATTCTTTACCATTTGACCGTACATGAAGCATGTAGTGGATAAGGAAAGATTGAGTAACCAAGAAAGATACAAAGAAGAAAAGTAACCAGACCACCAATACAATAGGGATAAAATTCAGACTGACTACTTTTTGAAAATTCTTTTTCTTTATTAGCCGGTCTTGGTAAAGTATCTAAATTCACATTACAAAAAATATTAGGGAACAACTCCGAAATGAAACGAAATAAGAAAAAGATTTGCTTTTCGTTTCTGTCGCAAAAACAAAAAAAAAATTTAACTTTTAATAATTTGCATTTGATTTTTCAATCTAACCCAAGAATTTACTGGGTTTTCATTCAAGTTTTTAAATGCAATTAAATTTTTTGCAATTTTATAATATTTTTCTTCGAACTACAATTTCGTTTTTAAGGAGACGAAGTGAAACTGAATGGGTATTTTCATTTCAACTCTTGAAGAACGAAACAAAATGAATTATATTTTATATTTAAATTGAAATTTAAAAATTAAAATTGAAATTTAATTTAATTTGAAAATTATTGTAATTAAGTTATTAATTAAATCACTTTACAAATGTTAATTATGTTGAAAGATGTACTTCGTGGAACTGCTTCTACTCTTTGAAGTCGTCCATCAATTCTTTGATAATAAAGTTTTGGATAATAATCAGTTGGTTGAAAATAGCGGATATTATGTTCGTGTGGTGGTTTCATTTTTATTTTGATAATCTATCGTGAAATTCATTAAAGAGGTAGAGAGGTTATCAATTTACTATGTTGACAACTTTGAAACTTTACCTCTTCCTATTTTTAATCGTGGGGATCGATATGCCGAAAAGTAAAAACAAAAAATAATATTATTTACTGAAATCGCGTTTAACTTCAGATCGTATTTCTAAAAAAAAAGAGGATCTCGTTACAATTACAAATTTTATCGTTTATCCGATACTAATATTAATTCAAACATTATCACATTCCTAACTTATCATTACCAATTGATAAAATTAAACTTTAAAAGTTTAAATTTTTAAATCGAGAATGCACGATCGAATTGAATGTCGATATCTCGAATCTCGAAATAATGCAACGCTTTTTTTTCTGTTCTTGAGGCACAATCGCTCTTTTTCAGACTCAGAACAAACTCAAAAATTTTTTGGAGTTTTTTTATCCCATGGGTCGAGAAACTTATATATTTTTGGAAATTATGGTCCGGAAGATGATTCCACACAAGTATAAAAGTAAGGTTACGATCGAAATCGTCCCAGAACTCGTAAATTTGCCTTTGGAGTTGGGACAACAAAGTTTCCTACAAAAGGTTTTTTTTTCGCTACAAAATGTTTTATCGGGAGTATTTTATCGAGGGCGAAGCAATTTTCAATGTATATGTGACTTAGGTTGAACGATTTTAGCGTTTCTTGTGAAAAATGTTTAACTTTGAGAAAAATTGACGGCGAATGCGCGAAGTCCAAGTTGGCGGCGCAACCGAAAAGGCACATCGCTGAGGTCACAGATGACAGATTCAAAACAGACACTCGTGAAGTTTTTCTCGGTCGGGAATGTGATATTTTATCTAAACTTGTCATACAAGTTTATGCAAGTGTTTTTTTGCATTCGGATTAATCGGGAGTGTTCGATGATTTTAGGGTTGTGTTAACCTTTCATTGTTTATACATAAATTTTAATTGCTTCCGGGGAAGTTCCTCGTATTTGTTTTATAATCTAAATGAGCATTTTATTTCGTGTTCGCAAGTGAAGTTTTCTTTATTTCTATTGACAGTAAGTGCACAAAAATGAATCGTATCTCTCACGACAATGGAAAAGGAGATCAACAATCGAAACAAAGGTCAGAATAATTAATTATTATACTGTAGTTAGATCTTCATTAAATCCTTGAGTACCTAAAAAAATAATTTTTTCTCGATCGTTCGAAAAAGCTTTTCAGATGGTAATGACTCCTTATTAAAAGTGTACTTGATAAAAAGTTTTATATTGTCGCCAGTTTGTGAGTGGAATTTTTTATGAGACCTTAGAAAACCTTTCTTTTACAAAATCTCGGGTTTGAGGACAAATAGCGTGACCATAAAAGTTTAATTTTGTAGATTGAAATTCTCTGAAAGGGTCCGACTGGAGATGGACAGGTTGGTATAAGTTTGTAAAAATCGGTAAATATGACAGAGGGAACGGAGATTAGAATTTAAGAAGAAAGAAAGTTCTGAATTAGATTTTGATGCGAGAGGTTCAGTTTTTCGTGAGCGTCTCTAAAATAGAAAACAGTCAACAGTTCGGGTTTTAATTAAAAATGATAAGACGATTATCACAAAATTGTAATCTACTCTAAAATTCATAGTTGACACACTATCTCAGCTTGGAATTATGAGGCAGTAAATAATGTTTTTTCGGATCTTTTAAAATTTACAGTTTTATTAATAAATTTTTATCTTTTTTCAGTTCGTGTTCTGGAGTTTAAGTTACAAAATCGAGTTACCAGTGGATTTTTAATTAATCAATTGAATAGCTTTTGAAATAACCATAAAAATATAGTTCGCTATTTCTGAAAGGGTCATTGAATCATAGTTGTGAATATGTATAAGTTGCAAAGTACTTAATTTATCACAATAGATTTTAAAAAGCATAATATTTCATGATAGACAAACATTAATTCTTGGCAATCCAATTATTAAGTAGTTCTGTGTAATTATTTATAATATGCTTAAGAATCAGGATTTTTTATGTTCTCAAGTAATATTTACTTAGTTTTTAAACCTAGATGTCACAAGATATAGATAATAATTATCTGATTCTTGACTCTAGAAATTCCTATTAGCATTTTGATTTTATGCTTTTTACATTAATTGTGATTTTTAATGAAACTTCTTCTTTAAAGTAAAAAAATGTGACATTCTGTAACAGTAAATTGTAACAGTAACAGTAAATTCTGTTTAGAGTAAATTATAATTTACTCTAAAATTCGTAATTGACACACTAACTCAGCTTAGAATTATGGGGCAGTAAATAAATAATGTTCTTTGGGATCTTTTAAAATTTACAGTTTCATTAATGAATTTTGATCTATTTTCTTTCAGTTCGTGATCTGGAGCTTAAGGACAGGTACCAGACTGACATGTGAACAATTATTAAAAGCAAACTTACTCATAAACTAATAATTCGAATAGATTTTCGATACCAGACAGTCATAAAGGTATTTGCTCTTAAGGGACAGAATCGAGTTACCAGTGAATTCAATAGTGAAAATTTTGCATCCTGAACTCATTTTTCGACAGACTCGAAAAAGAACTACTTTTTTGCACTAATTAAAAAAAATTCTGCTCCCGGCTATTTATCTTTCAAAATTTTCTGAACTTCTCAGGAATATTAAAGCTCAACTGAAATGCTTTTAGTTTGCTTAAAATCCAAGTATCAAATTATAATTGTGATATGCATATGCAATGGTTTTGCAAGAAGTGCTGTTACGCTTAATTACGTTTGGTGCAAAAACTGTTGGGTCGGGCTAACACT
>JBAGKK010506144.1:0-14355 GCA_037177015.1 Euceroptres primus | reverse complement strand
GTGGATGAAATAATTAAATTATTCTAATTTTAGTAGCTTACCCACAACTGCAGCAATACAGTCTCAACACTTACCTGAAACAAAAACAAAATATGGAAATTAGCATGAGATTATTTTAATTATAGTGATTATAATGTAAATAATGAAACAATGAATCGAAACTTTCATGCTATAAATTTCCAGAAATAGAATTTCTCCATTGTAAGTGTCAAGTCACGTTTTCCGTTCATAAATCAGTAAGTAATCAACCTAATCGTCAATCTCTGCATCCATCAAGATAAATTCATAACGAACGAGACAAATAATGGATTCCTTAATAAGTAACATTCCATTTTCTAATTCGCATGATCGATAAAGCATGTGATCATTACACTTGACGAGAGTGAGTAATCGACATAAGTATCAAGAATGAAACGATAGCACAAAATTGATGATAGATTATTATATATTAGTCTCCGATGGGTATAAGCAGAAGGAATGCGAAGTTTAAATCCTATAATATCGAGTACCAGGAAACGTAGGTAACTGATCAGAGGCTAGTCTTAAGAATTTCAGGTGATAAACAATAATATAAGCAGTTCTCTTCTGCGACATTTCAATTTCACGAGACTCTTGTAGTTTAATAATACTATAAATTCCAAGTTTATCATGCTACATATTTCAATTTCACGAGACTCCAATAGTTTAATAATAAATTTCAAGTTTCGAAAGCGCGAATAGTTAAACGTTCAGTTTCGTTAGACTACTTGAAGTAATTTTGATAATGATTGTTTATGGCATTATAATTCCGAGGTTGTGTGTGTGAAATTTAATTTATTATCCTTATAAATACTTATTATTTCCTGCAACTTGTGCAGTATTAGAAACTTGTAGTGGGAAAATTACATGCTCAATTAGGCCAAACGTATGCATATGACCTTTAAATAGTGCTGGGATGTAATATTTAATTGACAAATATTTGTGTAATGCTTGCGTTATGAGTACACTTGTACAATAAAGAGTTGAAAGAAAAACGAAACTGAAATATTATACTTTATGCTCGAAAACGATTACATGTCTTACATTTTTTTACGTATAAGAGCTATAAATCGACACAGAATTTATGACTGTAAGACGATTCTTAATTTATAATTCTGGGTTGTTTCTTCTCATTATTTCTTTTTCTTTCGTTGTGGGTCGTCAAAATTACGTAAGAGAGACAGGTACGTCACGTTGGATTGCATAACTTGCGTAATGCCCAAGGGTAAATACGCACGATGTAATTTTGTAAAAGTAAATGCATTCCTTTACACGTTTCTCTTTGCTTTCTATGGATTAACTATTCGATTTCGTGACCAGATGAGATTTCGAAGAACACCCCTTGTGAAATTGAATCTGAGAATAACTGTGATCTATGAAATCGATAAGTTCTTTGCACAACACGTAAATTAAAACCAGCTCTCAACTTTAATTTGTCTTTTCTTTATTTGCATTTTAAACATACTGAAATTATATTATGTATTTTATTTTTCATTATTTTTATTTATATTTGACATACATAATAGATAAATAATATTAAATAAGAATATTATATTTTATACCTGAAGTCATGGACGTACAAGAATTTGAACTTAATATTCCATCATTAGGGGTTACAAAATTACAAGCATTTGTAATAAGTGCATATCTAGGCTCGAACCCGTTACATCTAATACATAATATCTTTCTCGAATTGAAGATAAATTACTGTGATAGGCTAGATAAATATTTCCTGTTTTTATGCTTTTTAAATTTTATTTTAAAAGTTACGCAAATCTGCGTGAGATTGTTACATATTATATCACAGAAGAAAAAACTAGTAAAATTAACTAATTAATTGGTTAGCTGGAGGGATTACTAATTTTTTTTAAGTTAAATTAACTGAAAATCTAGTTGTTAGATTTTCAGCAACTAAAAACACTAGTATGCGCCCCCTTTGTGTTGTATGTTAGTTGCACGGAAATTTTCGTAACAATATCCTTGGCCTTAATTTTATTAGAATTTAACTAGTAATCCCATTTTTTTCAGTGTACCTGCAATACAGGAAGATTAATAAAAAAATGTTTAATAAATAAAATAACTATTTGTCCTTGAAATAAGTTTTGCGAAAGTCAGAGCAGAGAATTCTAAAAAAAATTATTTGAAAATGATTTTAAATTGTTTGAAATTATACATTTGGTATAAAACATAATTTTTGAGAAAGAGTGAAATGAAAACGTAATTTGAAATAAACATTGTCCTTAATAATTTTTATTGTGCATTAAAAACAAGTTTTTAATCAGCGACCGATTTTGCCAATTGACATTCATTTATAATTATCATAGGTGTTTAGTAAAGAAAATGCAAGTATCCTTGGGCTTAACTTACATAATAAATAACGAAATAACGATAAACAACTAATACGATACTTTAATCACCTGCACCCGTATTACAGGTATTTGTAACGCATAAATTCATTCCTTGTTTTACTTTTATCTAATAAATTACTAATGTGAAAACAAACTAACCAAAAACCACATTACTTCCTTAATTATTAATTAAATCATTATCTTAATAAAATATCTTCAAACGTCATAAAAATATGTTACGATGTATGTAATATTTAATATTTCAAGTTAGATTCTGTTTTGTTTTGTTTTAAAAATGAATATAAACCATTATTTTCAACGAGAGTCGTAAAAACTGAATTTTTTAAACCACTTTCAATGGTATTTTTCGTTTTCTAAATCCCAAGTAATTCTGAATAATAATCTTGCCATACTTTACGAACTGTGTTACGTTTACTGGCCTAAAAAGGCGATATGGCTTAAGCCCGGTTAATTTCAGGTAATTTTTTCGAACTCGCAAATGGTAAGAGTAACGACCATAACTTTCCGGACATCTTTGCAATGCTTTACTTTAAGCTTTAGGGAAACACTAAAAAACTGCATAAATATAAAATATATTCCAGATTAGCGTTCACAGGTGATAAAAATCCTGCAGTTTTAATCAAGTTAAATGCATTCTTATACCAGTTTTCAAGCAACTTATCCAATAGAATATTATTTTCCATTCATAATTAGGGTCTAGTTTTCCAAATTGATTATGATTAGGTTGTAGAAGATCCTAAATTGTTTAAAAAGTCTTTCAAACAGTTTTTCTGAGGAAGATAATTATGTCCATAAAGTGAAAAAATTCTGATTTGGTCAGTCGAGTGTGAAAATTTATTCATCGTTGTCTTTTCTTCCAATCAATCATTGGCACTGACTCGCGAAAGCGTATCCAAGTCAATGATGATCCCCCATATTATATGATCAATGTCAAGTTGTACGTATTTAAAGATAATAATATGCATCCTGTTGTAAACACACTTCTTCAGCAAGGTCTGTTCTAGGAAAAAATCAACTGGAAATAAATTTATACAGTCAGTTAGAAAACAGGCGAGAAGAAATGTATGTAAATTTTCAAAGGAGAAAATTAACAGTTGGTGAAAGAAGAAATGAAAGACACTTTTTGGTACAGAGTTGATGTTTTAATAGTATATTAAATTATTATTTTCCGTTATATGAGTCGTAACATAAAAGTCTTATTAATTTTTATGCCTATTGTAACTTACAATACAGCAATGACAGAAGCAAAATTCAACGAACTTTATATCTTGGTTTATGACGAATGAAAGTTTCATCTTGTAGGTCGAAGGTTAATAAACACCAATTTCGTGTTTAGAGAGACGTTTATGGTTGATTTCACATCTGTGAATTTTTACGGTTAAATAATAATTCTTTTACATATTGCTAAAGTACTTGAGTATAATAATAATATATCTGATAATAATTTATCCATAGCTGAAGATAATATGACCGAATAATTATAAAAATCTGAGGAAGCAATCATTTGCAATTTCAAATGGATGTTAAAAATGAATAGGAACAACTTTTCTGTTTTGTATTTTGTACATAAAAATGGATTTAATTGACAGCATTCACTAAAGTGAAGAGTTCTGGGAAACAAATCAGGTAACTTCTCTAGTAATAAAATATAAGAAGCAGAAAACTGTATAATTTCAACAGTAGTTGGACATGACAAGAAAGTGAGCACTTTCATTCTATTATCTTTCATTTTTTCCCTCACTGGACTAAAAACACAATTTCCAGGAAGGACGAATGAAATAGAAGAAGCGATAGAACTAAATGTCGAAGAATTTTAAAGAGAGTTTATTCACAATGATGCAAGTAATTCGACAATATAAAAATAAAAAACACAATTATGCCATAAATTTGCAAAAATATTTATATTAGCTTAAAAGCATAAAAAAAATAGTTTTAACAATACTTTATCCTTTGTGAAGGAAAAACAAACCATAATTTAATCATACGATTGATTATACCCAAAAATTATAAACAATAGTCTAGGTTTGATTTTCGTTTAATCACAGAAAAAACTATAAGGATAGTTACAGATAATTTTTTAAAGGAACAAATTTTTATTTAAACAACTTCATGTCTTTCAAAATACATGTTTTGTCATGGAAAAACAAAAGAATCGAGGTACAATTTGTCCTTCGTTTTTTCTGTTATATTTTCAAATACTATAGACTATTTTATATTGTTTGATGTAATGTATTTGAATTTTAGTTATAAATCAGTCAATATGATTAAATTATGGTTTGATTTTCCTTTACTTAGAAATTTTTTCTTGATTCAACAAAATCATTTAGTTAATTTAAACAAAATTGTTGGTTGAACCAACCAAATTTTTTTTGAATATACCAAATTATTTATTTTTGGTTAAATCAACAACAACTTTTGGTTGGATCAACCAAGATTTTAATTGTCCGTGTAACAAGCAAATTTTCATTGTGTCCAAATTTGGTTACATGTAATTTTAAAATTTATTCTTTGTCATTAAGTGTTTATCTTCATTTTTGTATGTTATTCTCATTTCACGTAAATTTTTACTTATAATGTGTTATGTAATGTAATGTTTAGACCGTTTTTCATTACTTTTGTTAATGTAAATCTTTTTGCAAACGTTAGTATTATGTTTTTATATACACTGTTAAAAATGTTCGTAAATTTCCAGAACTTTTAAGTTATGAAAGTAACAGAAATTTTTATAAAATTTAAGAGTCTTTTAGAAACCGTATCCGAAAATTACCAAATTGTAACTGAAATTTAACAAAACAAACTGTAACTGAATTTTCATGAATTTGTCTTAAATTTCAGTTACGATAACTAAATTTTCCTAAATTTATCTTAAATTTACTAAATTGTAACTAAAATTTATCAAATTGTAACAAAATTTTCAATTAGATGTAACTCCATAAAGCTTCAGTTACCTGAACGTAAAATTTTTTCTGTTATAGTTTCGGAATTTTAAGTTACAAGTTTCTATAATGCTATATTGTTGCGATTTTTTCTGAAATTTTTAACTTTTTGTGCACTTTTCACTTGGAGTGAGGTAATAATTAATACAATTTAGTAAACATAATTGTTTAAACCAATTATTATTGTTTATAACTATCTTCTCCTTTACTAACGCTAGATAGTTGCGGTTTTGTTCTGAAATTTTTAACATTTTGCCCCATTTTCACTTAGTGAGGTGTATGTAAGTATGTAAGTTAATGTAAGTTAACAAACGTAATTTTTTAAATAATTTATTATTATTTATAACAATATTTTTTTAGAATAATGCTAGAAAGTTGCGGTTTTTTCTTAAATTTTCCACCTTTTGTCCACTTTTAAATTAGAATGAAGTAATAATTATTTCAAGTTAGCAAACATAATTGTTTAAACAATTTATTATTATTTTTAATAATATAATCAATTAACTATAATTGTTATAATATATTTTTATAAATATAATATAAATATAATGTTATAATTTTTATAAACAATTAATTATGTGATTATTACGATGTTATAATCAATTAATTATGTGATTATAACAATATTATAATCAATTAATTATGTGATTATACAAAAGTTATAATCAATTAATTATGTGATTATAAAAATGTTATAATTAATTAATTATGTGATTATAACAATGTTATAATTAATTAGTTATGTGATTGAGGCCTTTTTGATCGCATATGTATATTATCATCGATGAAAACATGTTTTCTCCAGGTTAAGAGACGGGGTAAGGGGGAGCTGATAGTAAAATGCGTGCAATTTCAAATTTTTCTTTTACGCTTTACGTTTGTGATTCAAAACAACATTTTTACAAGTCATTTACAGACCCACTCCTCCCACCTACTCCTAATTAGTCCATCCTTCGTTTTTATATCTTCTATAAGATAGCCTCTTTGTTTAAATTAATATTTTTAAAACAATAATAAATTGTTTAAGCAATTTATGTAAACATCTAATTATCAGTAGAAAGTAGTATTTTATGTATTAAAAATAATTTGTATTAAAAGAAACCGCAAAAATCATAATTAACGCCAAAAACTCGTAAAACCAAATTTTTTCGCTTATAAGGGTTTTTTGGGACCCTATAAAATAGACTTATGGGGGTATATTTAAAAAGTAATTATTCATTTGTATTTTATAGCTAATTGTGAAGAGAAATGTTGAGTTTCAACTCAATTCACCTAGTATTGATGATTCTGGATAAAATTTACAAAAACATATTTTTTATGGGAAATACGTGTTAAACTTCATGGGGCTTACGGAGCCTCTGAATATAATTTTTTTTTCAAAACGAACGCATTTATTTTTTTGCAGATTTGAACAAATTTGGAAGCGATATGCATGAAAATTCGAAAAGAAATTTCCAATGCATTTTTGGACTCCCCTATTATTCATATTATTGAAAATGTTTAAATTGAAAACCATTCAAGCTTAAATTCTTCCAACTTGAAAGCAGTCTTACTCGTCAAAAATAAATTGTCGAATAATTTATTGTCGTCTGAATAGGAAGTAATAATGGTTTGAAATGCGAGTCTAGTTTGTACTAAGGTTTTCATAGTGTCTGCATTTTCCATGCAACCTGAAGTGCCATAATCGTCAAGGACGTAACGCTCTACGAACCAGAGATGAAAATGATTGCGGATGCAATTGCAATGCCAGGAATTGCAACTGGCAAGGCTTCGTACTTTTAACTTTACACTCGACCAGCAATTGTGGAATTGATGCTTCCACTAGTTGCATTGCAGCCTCTGTCCGTCAGAGATGGAACGACTTGTCCTCTGCAAAGATGCGGTAATGCAGTTTCTTTCCAGCGAAGAGGAAGAGCCAACTTCATTCGATGGATATCCAGATAGCACAAAATGCCCGTAAACGTCTCCTGAACGTTCCAAAGACTTTAATCGTCCCGAGGAACTTTGAATGACGTTTATGGGGCGTTTGTACTTTCAGGGGGCAGTTATAATACAACCCGGCAAAGCATCTTTCCTTCCGTGAATCAGTTTTGTAGTTCATTGACTTCAGAGGTCGTCGAACCAGAACATAAACAATATTTCAAGAAGTCATCATTTAAATAAGTGGTCCAATCATTTTATTGCAGGAAAAGTCAGGAATTAGACCCTTAGTCTGATAATTAAGAATCGAGTTATTCCAACTTGTAGAGATATTCAAATTTGGTACTTCCTGCTACTCAAATCAAACTCCAAAATAATTAAATTTCAATACTTTTCCAGCTTAAAAACTGTCAAATTCCGCTGCTTCCAAATTTGAATGTTTTCAAATTACTTCCAAATTATTCCAAATTACTCTATCATATTTTCTATAGTGACAAAAACTGTTAATTATATAAACAATTTTTATAAACAAATACACATTTTTGCCATTTTTTCATGAATAGGCTCAATTTTTGTTTAAAGAATTAATAGTTTCTATCAATTTGAAATATATGACAGCAAGGAGTCTTTGACAAAACATTTTGAGTTGATTCCGCAAAAAACTGAAGCCTATTCATAAAAAAATGGTGTTTATAAAAAAATTGTTTTGTATAAAAATTTTCTAAAAATTTGTTTATAAAAATTGTTTACATAATTAACAGTTTTTGTCACTATGAAAAATATGATAGCAAGGAGTCCCTGGAAATACATTTCTAGTTCATTCCGCAAACAAAATCAGGCCTATTCATGAAAAAATTACCAAAGGTGCATTTGTTTATAAAAATTGTTTATATAATTAACAGTTAATATGAGAGCACGGTGTCTTTGTCAAAACATTTCAAGTTGACTCCGCAAAAAATGAAGCCTATTCATGAAAAAATGTTTAAAGTGTGCATTTATTTATATAAATTGTTTAAATAATTGGTAACCAACAGCTATTCTTGACGAATTGAAAGCGGACACTATTAGCTGTCATTTCATACAAAATCTAAGGATTTAAAATAGATAATCATTGCGAATCACGAAAAAATGACTTTTGTTCAATAGTTTGTTTATAAAATTATAAAATTTTGTCACTGGACATTATTTTTAGTTAGTCATTACATTTATTTATGACCTATTTTAATGAATATGAAAATCCTAAAAGTTAGACAAAAAAAAGTTTAAACTTTATTGTTTCGCAGTCACTCGTTATACCTAGAAGGCTTACCGTCATTTCTAAAAAAAAAAATCAAAATCTGTTAAGAATTGTACTGTCGGTCGATTTTTGTCCAAAAAAGTTGCTTTTTTCCTACTGTGTGGCGGATGTATCTTAAATTTCATTGCTTACAACTTCAAAAAATAAACACAAATATTTATTATACGAATAAACCAGGGAACAAAAAGCATTCTGCGAAGTGAGATCAAACAAAATTCGATCGAAGGCAACTTTGCATCGGTTTACCAATGGTGATCGATAGGCAACCCTATTTCCCGATTTTTGCTCATTCCCACAGTTGTGTAACGCGCAGGCTTCGCGAAAACCGCAGAAAATTACAATGCTCGGATCCTGGACGTGCTCCAAGTCGAAGCATTCACAGGATCTAAACTCTAAAGTATACACTCGGTTCAAAAAATGTATAATGGCTCTTGCGCTCCCGTGTATTTCTGACAGATACTTACAACTGCCCTTAGGTATATAAGTAAGGATGTAGGATGTATGATTTTAGGATCTCAGAACCTCTATTTTGAAAAATCTTTACTCGTTTGTATGAAATCGGCAGATTTGAAAAGCATGAGGTGTAGATGATTGGTCTAAGAGTTTTTATGAAGCGATCAATTTACGCCAACAAGGTGTTGTAACCGGAAAATTCTTCTTGGAGAGAGAGGTTTAAATTATTACTTCTTAACAATATTTACATATTTATGATTTCGTGTTAAAGAACACTCTTAGAAAATTCTTGAAATTTCAAGTTCAACCACTTTTCATTTACTGTGATTGGAAATTCATTTACTATGATTGAAAATTCATTTACTGTGATTGAAAATTCATTTACTGATGATTGAAGATTCATTTACTTTTGGTTGAAAATTCATTTACTGGTGATTGAAGATTCATTTACTTTTCGTTGAAAATTGATTCATTTGCGGTAATTGAATAAAACTTCCACTATAATGTAATTCAAGTTTATTCTAACAGTACAGATAAAATTAGAATTAGAAGCGAAAGATCTTTTATACTCACTCCTACTACTAAATGAATAAATACGTCAAAAATTAAATGATTGAAAAGTTAAACAGTTCGGAATTTAAATCATTTAAAGTTGAAATCGTCCGAAATTGAAAGATATTAAAAGTTGCATGCATTTTCAAAGAAAAAGCAAGTTGATAAAAATTTTTTCTTAAATAAAGTTGAAAGTATCCAATGATTCCAATTGGAAAGTATATAAATTTGAAATTATCCAATTTGACAACTTTAAATTTGAAAGTTTTCATGTTTCATATTTTCAATTTTATCAGTTTGAAAGTATTCAAATATCAATTTTTCCAATTTGAAAGTGTCCAAATTTGAAAGCCTGTAAATTTTGTATTATATTTATTTTTTTGTATTTACTTTTTTAACATCAATTCACGGTAATATATATTTTAAGGATGAATGTTCGAAATCTTGAAACTTAAAAGCGCTCAAGTTTATAAAAGCTTCCAAATTTTAATCCAATTTGAAACTGCTTATTCTCTAAATTTGAATCAGTCAAAATTTTCACTGATTTCATTCAGTGACTCATTTTTAGCTAATTCATCTGTGAATTTTGACTGAATTCCAGTGAAATTGACTGAAATTTAGTCAAAATTCATTGACACATTAGCTAGAAATTGGTCACTGAATTAAATCAGTGAACATTTTGACTGATTCAGATTTAGAGCGTATGAACTTCAAAGCGCATTTTAATCGGAATTCCAACTTTTTAATACACTAATATAATATTACACTAATTTTCAATAATATTGAGTAAACAGTGTAGCTTAGATTCGCGAAAAATATCGAAGGAAAAATAAATTATTTATTTATTTTATATACAATTCACCAGCGCAGCAAGCATGAAATTAAAAGAGATGTAATCATCTAATGGAACACGAAACCCGTTGTTAAGAACATACGTGCCATCACAAGAATTACATACATATTGACATTGACCATCTGCCTCCTGATGTCGAGCATAAAAGGTGCACGTGACATGCGTGGCGCATTACGTCCCATCTTTCTAAGCATCTTTTGCATTTATTATAAGTGCCCTTGCGTGAGCATATCACAAGTCTGATATTTACAGAGAGTGTTTCTTTAACGGTAACGTCACGGTGAATTGTCGTCTTGGATATGCACTGAAAGCAAACGCAGAAATTTGCACGCGATCCTTACGTATATTACAAGGAACTGGTTGTGTAATCTTTCTTTTTATCCATATTTCTGTTCTACCGTACGATCAATTGAAGAAAAATACCTCGCAACAAACTTAAATATTTACTTTAAATATTCATTTTTGAATTGAAGATTTATATTCACGATGAAAATTTATATATATTTACCGTATTTTAAATTCGATTTATTTAATCGCATTTAGAAAAGAGATTAGATATGATTTAAAAAATTACCGGTAATAAAAATTAACTTGACAGGATAAATTTTTCCTAATTATTGGGGTAATTTTGTTTTATTTTCCGTAAAAATGCATTCATGAAAGACATAAAATTCACTAATAAAAAGAGATTCCTCTAAAAAATTACATGCAACTTTTATTATCAGTCTATCTGTGATTTCTTCTTTGTAATTTCATGAAAATTGTTTTGTCTGGATATAAATACCTTTTTCCACTTAGAATCATAGAAAAAAGCTAATTCATGTTATGTGTATAGTTCTCTAAAGTATAAAGGTATGATTTTAAAAAATTATCCTCGTATTAGAGTAGTACAAACTTTTATTATTTCATTTCATTATATCATTTCAAGTGTTAAGATAACACTTCTGGGGTTTTTTTTTGCGCAACAGTAGGTAAATTTAACAGATGAATCTGGGTGTAAAAGTAACTTTGTCGTTTTGAGTAAAATAGACCCAGGTGGAAAAATTATTCATAATCTGTGCATAATGAACTATTGGTAGTCACTATACCAAAAATTATGCATAAATTATGCATAATTTTGCATTTTTGCAAATATAATAATTCATTTGCATTTTGCAAATGCATAATGAAAATATTCAATAAATCTGAAGGTTTCAAAATGTTGAAAACAGTTGAAAATTAGTTGTCATTTGTTTGCAACATTTCATGCATAATTTATTCATAATTTTTTGCATAGTGACTACCCATAGTTCATTATGTGTAGATTATGCATAATTTTTCCACCTGGGGACCTAAAAACTTCGCACAAAATGTGAAGAAAAAAGGTCTTGCTCAATTTATTTACTGACATTAATTTATTTTGTAAAAATAGAAGAAGTTTGTTCAAAAGACTTGAATCGATTATGGCTAGTTTTTTGTGCGAGTCCTTTGAAAACTTTCATGGAAATATTAAAATTTTGATGCTTTCAAATTTAAGGAGGAATTGGACAGACAATCGGAAAAAAAGTTAGTCAAAGCATCCATTTTGTCAGCGTTTAAAAAAATTTCAAACATTTTATAATCGATTGTTTTTTAGTAAAAATGTGGAAAATTGTATTTCCAAACAAATGAGTCATGAAAAGTTTTAATCGCATAAGAATTACAGATTTTTGGTATTCGGAATCAATAGACAAATTTTACCTGTTTATTTTAACCAAAATCTGTTTATTGATTCTGAATACAAAAAATCTATACAATACTCATTCGATTAAAACTGATGATGGCTCATTTGATTCGAAAATCGAATCAAAATGAATTAGTGATGCACGATGAGACGAGCAGCTTGTGCTCAACATTGTTCAAGTCTTCTTTTGTTATTCCTCGCATTTTCTTGATGTGATCGTTTTCATCTCGTTACCAAACGAGATATCACAATACTACTTTTTATTCTATCTTTAATTCTGGAGCATTTCTATGGTTAGGATTTAATCAAGAAGACAGATTCGATACTGTGTTTCTCTAAGTCATTTTTAGTTATTTTACTTATTTTTAAATTTTCTTTTAGAAATTTGGATTTAGCTGCGCGAGCAAGTCATAAGATGAGAAGTTCGCGCAGGTAGACCGAGATAATCGTTTTTTTCTGCTTATTTCTCAATCGTGTCGCTCAAATGCATCACTAATCAAAATACAATTTTCCACATTTTCACTAAAAAAATTCGATAATAAAATGTTTAAAGTGAAAAAAAAGCCTACAAAATGAACGTTTCAACTAACTTCTTTGCTGATCTTTTGTCCAATTCCTCCTTAAACAATTTTTAATTGAAAGATTAAAAATTTGGAAATTTTTAAATTGATATTCTGTCAAACTTGGATTGGTTCTGTTTACTTTCTGCAAAATCGTCAAAATTTGCTTGTCCCTCGTTTCGCAATTTTTGTTTGTTGTTTATTGTATTTTTTTCATTCCTCACATTTCATTTAATACTGTTCTTAATTACACAAATTTTCCACTTGGAACATACACTATATAAAAAATAATTTTCATTTGATAAAAAGGTCATAAATATTTAGTGTAAATTGTTGAGCACCTAATTATTGTTTATAAACACGCCCTTCCAATTTCACACGTCCGTAGTTATATGCAAATGATTCGTAGTGTCACAAGCCACACCTCTCATGAGCACTAATGACAGTACATATTCCCTCGGTTCTACGCGCATATAATAAACAACCGCAAAACATATGTTTGCATTCTGTCATGCCGGACAAGAACTGACCTCTCCTTTTGTTTTCCTCACTCTTCGATTCCTTCCACATAAATTCACACATACCAAATGATCAGTTCTCTCTCTCTTTTCTAACTGAACAATCCTGATCCTTTCCCCCTCCTTTTTTTACATTCTTTTCCAGAGAGGCGACAAAAAACCAAATGAGCTCCAACGCGATTTGTATTCTCGTACAAGAACGACTACCGAGATCAGTGATTCTTCACCACAAACCCCATGACGTCCTTTTGCATACATAGCACATTTCAGCCAACACATAAATATGCAAATTATACTGTGATTATTATGGCCGTTGTTTATTTGATTTCCTGAATGTCAAGGTCTTTTCTGTTTGTTTAATAAAAGACTAAATACTCAAAATTCAGTTTCTCATTTGGAATGATGAATGTCGGAGATATTAAACCTAAAATTAATGGGGTTTTGACATTCTTTATGTCAGGTAGTTAAATTTAAAGGAATCTTCTTCATATTTAAATGAAAAATAAAAGGGAATTCTTTTTAACAGATAAAAAAGTAATGCAAGTAGTTTCAAGTGGAAAATGACAATTATAGTAGACGCCTAATGTATAGCAATTATTATTTTTATTATTTATTATAATTATTATTATATACTCTGCAAGTGTTCGCAGCTAATACATTCCGTTCGCAGCATGAAGTTGGTTCGCAGAGATGCTTTTGTTCTTTTATTATTTTATATTTTGAGATTGATTTTTATATATAACTAGCAATTTTATACGCGCGCTGAAGCGCGCGTGAAACGTTAAATTAGCAGCTGTTAAAATATAGTAAAAGAAAATACTAAAATATATTTTAAGTGAATAGAAAAAAAATTCTATAAGTATATGTATGTATATAGAATTTTTAATACACTTCATTATACAATTTTCAGTTCAGAGGAAATTTATTTAAATATTATTGAAGAATAGTTAAAACTAACGATTATTTTTGTTAAATTTTGAGTATACAATTTGAGTAGAAAATATATACAATTTTATTATACAATTTTAAATATACACTTATCGTTAGATCGAGGACCACGAGATGGAGGACCACCTTCATGGTCGTTCACGCTTCACTGATTCTGTCCCCCGGCCCTGAGCGTCCCGCGACGGCGCCATCGCTCGGGCAGTCAGGGCCGCCAGACGTTGTTTACATC
>JBAGKK010506133.1:0-14356 GCA_037177015.1 Euceroptres primus | reverse complement strand
TATAATTTCACAAAGTTTACTTTAAATCGATTGACCACTTGCAGATCCTGATATTCCTGACGAATACTGACCCATATTTAATCGCAAAAATAAAAATCCAAAATGGCGGATTCAATATGACAGATTAAAAATTAAAAAATTTTTTTTCAAATTTTTAATCTGCGATATTCGATCCGCAATTTTGAATTTTCCTGTCTCGAAAGGATCAATATCGAGTAGTCGAATTTCCAAGGCATATTTGTCCTATAAGGACCCATCGGACAAAATTTAGTACAGGACGACTTTTGATACTTAAGTTATGATCTATCATTTGGGATGGCTATGTACTTTTGGCGATCCTCCTTTGCTGCTGAAAACCGAGAGGTCGGATAGGGCTGCTCTAGAGGGAGAGAGACCGACCACCCTAAAGTGCTTAAAGTATCCCGACATGCGGCATAACGTAATTCAACGTTGCCATATCGATAGTTTGATTTTATAACACATTAAACTAAGTTATTTACATTTACATACGCTGAAAATCACATTTTTCATTCAGAAATGCAAAATAATGATATATCTTCAACATTTTGTTAGTGAAATAAAGTCAAACCTCGATGTTGTGTCAAAGCGGGATCAGGAAACCCCCAAGCTGTAACCGGAAATATGTGGCGCCCACCGATTTTTAAAACCAGTGAGGCAGTCCCTTTTCTAATAATCACCATAATATTATGTAACCTCTTTCGATTCGCAATTGCTTATAAACTTTATAAATTTGTATATAATATACGATCCTGGCGATGCTGCGCGCGTCATTTTTCTTATTACAACTTGAAGGAAATAGCTTGCGTTACAGCTTGGGGTGTTCTGACATTGAGGTTTGACTATATTTATAAACATGGTAAATGTTGTTTTCTAATATTGATAGTTCACAAATACTCTTGTGTGAAACATAGGCTTTTCCCCTCTCGCCGCCAGCCCTCGGGAGATCTGCAGAACTTTTTAAAGAGTGAATTAAATTATTATTTTAAAAAAAATGCAATTTTCATAAAAATAAAGAGTGCAAATTACAATGCAAAGATGCTACTCTTGCAACCACCCGTTGAATTTCACACTTTTTGCTCACGGAAGAAAACATTGTGCTGTCGCAACGAGGAATTCATACGTCATGAAAACTGTACCGATGAAGTTGTTTTAATATAGGAATACAATTTTATTTTATTCTATTTTTCGTCGATTATTTGGTTCCATAATTAGCCCGAAAATTATAACAAAAAATTTTATATTTATGTAACGCCTACCTCGGTATAAGATCTAGTTTTACCCCGTGTTCTAGCTTCTCTAGCTTCCCGTGCTTCTCTTTCAGCATTTAGAGCTTCTTCTTGTTCGACACTTGTCATTACGGATGTCATTCCTTGATTGTGTTCAGTCATCTTGTGCGTTGCGAGTCTTATGAAAAGGCCAAAAAATCGCCCACAAACCTCGCATTTGTGTTTCTTTGGCTCGTGAGTTCGCATGTGATTCGACAACGCGCTTTGTTGAGTACAAACCTACACATGAAAAACGTAGAAGTTTAGTTATTTAATTTATTTTATGAAGGGCAGAGATAGGATTATTTTTTTAGAAATATTATCAAGCCTATCTTGTTTGTACAATTTTCTGTCTTTTACTTCTTAACTAATTGTAATATCAATTGCCCTCACTGGAGATCACATGACCTTGTAGCTGGTGGGAGGGCTGAAGGGTTTAATCGGATAACGGTCCTGATGAATGCGATTCAGGGGGGGGGGGGGGCTGGGTCGCGCGGTCCAGTTGCTCCGAAGAGTTGGCGGGACCTGAACTAAGAAGCGATCCTTCTATAAGGAGCCGAAGGGCACACCCAAGAAAAATCGCACAAAGAAGGAAGATGAAGAAGGCTTCTGCAGCGTCTCGAGAAGGCGCGGGAAGCACCTTCACTTCGTCTTCAACCTTTACACAGCCTGGTTGGAAGGAAACGACTCCCAAGGTTAGGGGTCAAGTGTAGATGATGCGCAGAAATTGGAGGCGAAACGAAAGAAGGAACCCCAAGACATTCCACCGGAACACCCTAGATACGAAATGAAGTCCAGAACTGATGGCGCAGAACTGAAGTTCGCTCAGAGTACTAGAGTAAATCACCGTGTGGTGACGGTGGTTTCCTGCGACTATCCTGACACTAAGCTGATAGCGGAACAGCTGGGAATGTTAGGGTAGCCGTAGGAAAGGTAATCGATGGCATCCGGTATGGTTATGTCCCGTGATTTAAAGATTCGAACCTCAAAAATGGGACTATTGTTATCGAAAGTACGGATCAGCAATCTTGGGAACGGTTGGTCTGACAGAAAAATTAATCTAGGACTTCATGATTCTGAAAAAAAGGATTTTAACCCTTACTTTAATCCTTCAAGAACAGAGCAATTATAAAAACACAATTGATTTGATAAAAATCGCTACTCGGAGGTTTTTTAGATCGCTGATTTTAAATCTGAAGTCCTAATTTTTAAATTAAAAATGGCGGATTAAATATAGCGGACTGAAATTGTAAAAATATAATTGATTTGATTGAAATTGCTACCCGAGGGTTTTTCAGGTCGCTGATTTCAAATCTGCAGTCTAAATGTCAAAATAGCGTATCCAATACGAACCAAAGTGACCAATTTGATGTAAAAATGTATGTTCTAAATTTAAAAACTTTGGTGAACTTGAGATTTTTTCAAAGGATATGGATTATCAACCACCAGTTACCGATTGAGGCTCAGATTTTTTTTATTTGCCATAATTATTATCCGCTTAATTAGTTAAGGACTTTATAGGACTCAACATTTCTTGGAAAGAGGCAAAGAAAAAAAAAGTTTATTCAGACAACTTTACGCCTTTCAGAACAGATATTATAATAGATACAGGAAAAATTTTATTAATATGAGAAGTTTTTCATGTGAAACGTGAATTACTAACGTAATTTAAACAGTAAACAAAATAGGTTTCAAGTGCCCTTTTTCAAAATCAAATTAAGTCCCTAACTAATTAAGATGATTTTTATGTTGCTCTTTCACTTGGTTCAATTAGAATTTTCATATTTGCAAAATTCGCGGAGTTATAAGGGTTATAAGACCACTTCTCACCATGCCTGAGTACGTTCGAGCCTTCTTCCTAACGTCCGTCTTGTAAAGTTTGGCTCGGCAGCCTTAGGCCCTTTTCTCGAAGCACGTCACATATTTTTACATAAAACCGGTCACTTTGGTCCATATTGAATCCGCTATTTTAAATTTTGAAATTTGGAATTCAGATTTTAAATTAGCGACTTGAAAAACTCCAGAGTAGCGATTTTTAATTAGATCAATTTTATGTTTACAACTTCGGTGGGCCATATTGAAACCGCTATTTTGAATTTTGGACTTCAGATTCGAAATCAGCGCCCTGAAAAACCACCGAGTAGCGATTTTTAAAAAAAACAATTGTATTTTTACAATTACAGTCCACCATATTGGATCCGTCCTTTTGAACTTGAAAACTTGAATTTCAGATTTGAAATCAGCAACCTGAAAAACCCCCGAGTATCGATTTTTATTCAAATCAGTTGTATTTTCCAGTTTCGGTACTCCATATTGGATTTGCCATTTTAAATATTTAATCTTTGATTTTGAATAAAAAATTAGCGACTACATAAACCTGTAAATACCATAAATGATAAAATTTCATTCAACGTAAGTTGCTCTGTCCTTGAAGGATTAAGATAAGGGTTAAAATCCTTTTTTTCTCAGTCATGAAGTTCTAGATTATTTTTGCTGTCAGATTTGAAATCAACGTGACAAAATCTATTTAAAAACATGCGTAACACATCAAATATAATTTTCATGTGCACATGGTAATCAAAACTCGATTTTTTTTTCAAAAAACTGACAAGTTCAACACAGATTTTTAAGGTCAAACATATTTGTTTAAACTTTCTCCATATTTTTCCCTCATTTTGCATTAAATCACATTTAATCTCATGAAAGAATTACTGGTCTAATTTAGATCAAAAGTTTTACGATTTTGTCATGGACTTCGTGACTTTAGCCCATAGTACGACGTACAGATGCTGACGCTCCGTCCATGAGATGGTGCCCAGTTGAAGTAAAAGGGAATGGTAAAGCTTGAGAGGCCTCACACGGTGGTGATGTGTGTTTCGGGGCCTCTCGAAGACCCCGCTACCGTCCTGGGTTCGCCTACAAATGCAGAATCTCATAGTGAAGACTGGGTTGTGGAGAGTGTACTTTGGCGAGGCGAGGGGGGCCGATAATAATGGCTGGACCCTTATCGTTGGGGTACCCAGTAGGGAAATTCGGGCGCTGCGTGGCAAAAATTTCCAGGCTCACAGTAGTATATCTAGGGTAACCTTCAACGTTATCTCAGCTAGAAGGGACGAGGAGAGTGGTGCCCAGGATTAGCCTACAGATGCCGACGTCAGGGATATCATTCATACAGATTAAATTGCATCGGAGCAAGAGTACCTCGGCTGTACTAGCCAGATGCATGGCTCAGATGCAGACAAGTATTGCCCTAAGCAGGTGCTCCGGGTGTTCCAGGGCACCCTTAGAGGAATAGGGAGGGTGGGAACAATATTTAAACCATCTCGAGGCGAGGTACCGAGAACTTGTGTGCTGGTGAAGTGACTGGACAGGGAAAGGATACCTGAGATTGGGTCTAGAGACTTGACCGCGGTCAAGGTCAGGGTGAAGGACTAGCATATTAACGTAAAGTAGCTGATAGTAGCATACACATCACACGGTATGGGATAGCACCAACATCAATGATAGAGGACAAAATCTATTGGAATATCTTGTCAAAACGGACCTGGAGATTCTAAGCAGGAGAGATGAGTCAACCTTCCAAACCTCAGTGAGGCAGGAGGTACTTGATTTAACCATATGCTCGAGGGAACTTAGGAACAAGATCAGTGGGTGGAGGACCTCTAGGGAGCCCTCACTCTCGGACTACAAACATATCCTCTTTAAGTGAAACTCGACACATAAGGAAAAGAAATGGGTTAGATATCCGAGAAAAAACGGATTAGGATTCTTTTAGAGAGGAACTACGGGAAAGGATGCGAACATTCCCGCATCGATAAGGGAACGCGAAGATTGAGTTAGCAGTTGATCATCTGCAAGAGGCTCTGAGACGCTCGTAAGAGAATAACTGTCGTTTGAGGGCTCAAAACTCGAAAAAGGATATTCCATGGTGTAATCAGCACCTCCAGGGGCTCAGAACTGAGGTCAGTATATTGTAAAAGAGAACAAAGAAATGAAAAGACTCGTTAAGGGAATAGACATACAGGAATGCCCTGAGAGAGTATCATAAAAGGGTTAAAAAAAGTCAAGAGCGAGGGTCAGTAGTCTGTTGGAAACGTGTTTAATTAATATTTATAAAGTCAGGTTTAAAATAATAAATTCGAATAAATTGATTATTAGAGATATATATATATATATATATAGAGAGAGAGAGAGAGAGAGAGAGAGAGAGAGAGAGAGAGAGAGGATCGTCATATGACTTAGAGATTCAGATCTTTAAATGTCGAAAGATAGAACAGACGGTTCGTATTCGGGGCAATTGTGCCGCAAAAGGCCACCAAGAGAGGTCATCGAATAGATTGACCACTGTCGGGAGCGAGCAAGGAAACTTATATTTACTTTATGTTTGAGTCGAGTTGAATTTAAGCGAGATGTCGCGTGTATTATTATCAACCAAAGTAATAAAGTTTATATTTGGCGTCAAGTAAATTGGACTATAACAAGCCTTACTTCCTTTCTTTTGAAAACAATGGAGAAGATGGTGGACAGGTACATAAAAGATGAGATTCTGGAAAATAAGCCGCTTCACGATGGCCAACATGCTAACAGGGCAGGAAGCTCCGTGAAATCTGCTCTTCACCTGGTGGTGACAAGGATCGAGGAGCAGGTAGAAACGGAGGTGTTGGTCCCACATCGGGCGCCTCCCCAGGTTGCGGATAGGGGAACGCTTCCCAGATATGGGTGGTACTGGGGAAATCAAATACCCGGGGCGGACAAAAACCAGCTAGGGCAAGGAACCCCGAATGCAAACCAGTTATGAGCGAGTATGAAAAAAACACTATACCCCAAGGGAGTAGAAATCTCCCCACTGATTCCGATCGGGTGCAAGCCCCGGTGGTCAGTGCCGGTTCCATGAATTCTGGGAGGAACCAATCATACTTAGGAGGAAGTGGGTGCGTGGAGTTGGAGGACCAAAGACTCCTTGATCGAAGCGTTTGCGAGGAGCTGGGAGGTCCATTGGACGTCACGGAAGAGGATGATCGGGTGAAGCAATCCTTCATCCGAGTTATGTGGCACGATTTCGAGACGCACAATAAGAGACTGAGCGAGCACATAAAGGAGATGGAGGGGGTGATTGGAGAACTGCAAGATTTCAGTGACTCCAAGAAGAACATGTGGCTTCCAGTAAGGAGCGGCATCAAGGAGGCAAGGAAGGGGCTAAACGGAATGAAAACGCAAATGGAGTGGCTGGGGATGGACTACAGGTTCACAAAAAGCGGCTACACAGACGCGTTTAGTAACCGTATGCGGGAGGTCAAAAAGAAGACGAGGCGCGGTGTAGTGGCCAGCAAAGGAGTCCAAACCAAAACGGAGGAAGTTGGGAAAACACCCGCTTCTGGAAAGGAGAAGAGGCCAAGGGAGCACACACTGAGCCCCCCTGAGGCAGCTATGCGGAGGCCAGCCACCAAGAAGCTGAGAACTCGTCCTGTAGCAGTGACGACCTTAACTCCCAAAAAGGAGCAGGAAGGGGTGCCTACATTGGTACCTAAAGCTAGGAAGGCGAAGGCGAAGACGAAAGAGCGACGAGCTAGACCTGAGGCGGTGATTATAAAACTTACCGAGGGTTCAAATTACGCAGAGGTTCTCAGGGACCTTAAACGTGTGGTGAAACCTAACACCCTTGGTGTTAAAATCAGGGGTGTCAGAGAAACCAGGAACGGGGAGGTCCTTGTCGAGGTAGGATCTGCAGCGGATGGCACCTGAAGGTGGGATGGGTGTCCTGTCGTGTACAAAAGAAGATGGAAGCCACGCGTTGTTATCGATGCCTAGGCTTCGGCCACATGGCAGCGAACTGCGAAGGTCCAGATAGGACCAAATCATGCTGGCAATGCGGAAGAGGGGCACAAAGCTGCGGTATGCGAAAGCACACCGCAGTACTACCTTTGCGCCGCAAAGGAAGATAAGCCCCGAACAGACCATCGTCCGGGGACAAGGAGTTGCTTGGCTTTCAGAGAGGCAGCCTCGCTGAGGAAGTCTCTTGGACGTGCAGGCTAACATCGCAGGAAATGGACAGGTCCATCAAGAAGCCCAGGCATCCAGAGGAAGACCAAGTTGGCATTATAGAAGAGGGCCGAAACACGGCTAAAGAACGGCACCACCTGAAGTAATGCAAAAGCGGTTCCGGGGGGAATTATGCCAAGGAGAAAGGGAGGTGTTTTTTAGTGAGTCCTTAGTGGCATCACTATACTGAAAAGTGTAGTGATGCCGCTGAGAATCCCCACACTGCCGAGGAGTGCGGACCCTTCTCGGCGTGTTTTAAGAACATTTTTCACCTAATCTTGTAAAAAAAAAAAAAAAATTGTAGAGAGGCGTACCGGCACGGTGGCCCAGGCATGATGGTGAAGTGGATGCGGGGAATGTTGTGTGGATCATTGAGGCACTAGGGGGAGGGGTTTCGCCTCCAGAGGGTGTCTACAAGGGGGTGTGGACACCCCTTTGTGGTGTCTGGTGGTCGACGGCCTTATCTGTGAACTTCATGAGGGTTTTTTACGCAAGCATATGCGGATGACACTGTCATTCTATTGCGTGGAAGGCATCTAGAGGTCTTAATTGAACTGACTCAGAAGGCTTTAAAACTGGTTCAGCGATGGTGCGAGGATACGCAGCTGTTGGTGAATCGAGTGAAGACTAAATGTGTGGTCTTCATTAGGAAGTATAAAGTGGGGCAAATATAAGGACCAAAGCTGGGGGGGGGGTAGAGCTCGAGATTTCGGAACAGGTCAAATATTTGGGGAAAATCCTGGATAAGAAACTGAACTGGAAGAAGCATCTAAAAAACCAAGCTCGAAAATTTTGTGCATCCGCTTGGATGTGGAGGACTTTTGGTTCTACGTGGGGACTCAGGCCGCAAATGATTGTCTGGTTATACACGACGATCCTTAACCCAAGATGACTACATAGGGCTGTGGTATGGTGGTCCAGGCTAGGGTGAAGCTGAAAACAGTAAGATCTTCCCTGGGGCGCATCCAGACCTTCATGCTCAGAGACATTATAAGAGCATAGAGGACGACGCCTACTGAAGCCCTAGACTTTCTCGTATGTAAGGAACCTTTGCATATAACAACAAAGATGGGAGCAGCGAAGATTGCATACCGCTTGATATGCTGGGATTGTTGGAAGAGGGGGACCAAACATACTCGGCTACCCACTTATATTATGGGAATACCTTACACACCGATACACGCAAAAATTCCTTGTTCCGGGGTTTTTACGACTACAGAATGCTTTCCTTACATTTGCATGTGATTTGACACATGTCAGCCGTTACGTGTCCACCCTTTACAGTTAACTCTCTTTAACGTGTCTATACACTGAGAAGAGAGGCTTGAGCGAAGGACATAGAGGGTCTGCCATTGGGAGGCAGTGACTGCTACAGGGATGGCTCGAAGGGTAGTCAGACGGGTGCTGGTATATATGGTTGCAAGGACGAGCAGAGGGTTGGCATACCTCTAGGAGAACTTGTAACTGTGTTTCAGACAGAAGAAATGTGCAGAAATTTTATTGAAGGGAGGGGGGGGGGTAAGGGAGGACAGATCAGAATCTGTTCGGGCATGCAGACTGCACTAGCAGCACTGGAGGCTCCCTCAGTGAGATCCGGGCTAGTTTGGGAGCGTAAAGACAAAGGGAAACAACGTTGCACTAGTGTGGGCACCTGGACACTCGGGTATTAAGAGAAATAAGACTGCCGACGAACCGACCAGGAAGAGGAAGAAATGACCCTGATGGGACCGGAGCCGACGGTAGGTATTGCTTCCTGTATGGCGGAGGTGGAGCTCAAGAAGTGTGCTCAGGATCAACATGAGAAGTACTGGACGAGTGTGAAGGAATGTCGACACGCGAAATCTCTCTTGAGCTCTGCACTAAGAAGAAATATGGCCAGGACCATATGGATGTCTGAGGTACCATAAGATATATCTGGAATGACGGAATGTCGATTCTGCAAAGACTAGGACGAGACATCGGAGCACGTACTCTGCATGCTGAGTTTATTGGTGGTGGAATTTATTTTTATTTTCATTTTTTATTTTTTATTAGCGTTGAGAAGGGTGTCAGATGGACATCGAAACGTTGGCCTTTAAATTTTAACGCTTATTTTTTAAATAAGGAAGGGGATGTGATTGGTTGCCTTCTACTTTCCTCTTTTTTGTGTTTTTTCCTTTTTTGAGTTTTGTCCGGATTTGGTTCACGAAAGTATGGAATTTATTCTTGGACGTTAAGTTTTGATCTTTAAACATTTTTAACTTCTGCTTTTTTTATTCGAACTGTGTATTACCTTGCCACAAGTGGGACAAGCTAGAGACTTAGCGCCTTCGTTGAAGTTCTCTTGTCTGAATTCTTTAGAAGCTTCTGCTTGAGAAACAGAGGGTAAGGAACTTATTGGCAACCTAGTCATTGTGTCCAATTGATGCAGTTGTTTATGATTTTGGTACGTTTCTATGTTGGGGAAGAATCTGAAAGAGACAATCCGTATTAATTCTTAAAACATATAACTACATTTTTTTCACAACACCAAACTAGTCCGACACTTTGAAAGAAGTCACTTACGTGTTAAATTACATTCGTTAATTGCTGAGAATAATAATGATGCTTTTAGATACAAAATTAAGATTAAAAGATATGTAGATTTTCAACCAGGTTTATTAACAAGAAGTAAAATTTTGTTCATTACCTGTTACAAGGTGGACACCAAGTATTTGTCCCAATTTCAATATCCTCTGCTACGTGGTCACGAAGTCTGTGATGCCTCAGCATTTCCCAGCTAACAAATTCACGATCGCAGCGATGACACTTTGTAACTAATTCATCGAAGTCCAGTGTGACTTTCAGGTGATCTGTTCCGTCATGCTTTGCCAAATCCTCCACAGTATAAAATACCCGAGAACACTTTCTACAAGTGTACCTTCGTGGGCAAAACACTTGCATGTGTTTTATCAGACTTTCTTTTGTTCTAAATTATAATTAAAAGGTTTTAAAATCTTGTGCCTCTTGAATTAAAAACGTTGCTAATATTGTTCTTTCTTTATTTATGAAACAATTTCATCGCAATAATACATCTCTTGCTTTCACTGCCGGTCAAAATTTTACCTCCACTCTAAAAAATCATATTAAAAATATGACTGTCTTTCTGCTTTGATATCTCATAGAGAAATAAAAATAGAGATTAAAAAAAAATCGCTGGAAAGCTTATTAAATTCTGCGTCCAAAGAACCCTATTTGAATTATAAGTGAGAAAGGCAATCCGAATTTTTGATTTTTTCAAATTTTCATTACGTAATTTCAAATCGATGGATTTTTTAGAAAAATAATGGGAAAAATTTTTAAATATCACAAAATGTACTATGAATTCAAGAACCACAGAACATTTTTTCATTTTCTTCGGCTTACTTTACAGTGGAGATTTCTCGGTTCATTTTTTGTTATTTCCAAATTTTTTCCATCCTTTCTCTAAAAAAGGCAGGGACTCGAAGTTGAGTAATGAAAATTTTTAAAAATCAGAAATTAGGCTGGTCTTTTTATCTCGTACTTAAAATAGGGCTGATTAGAAGCGGAATATCTCTACCTTTATTTCTCAATGAGATATCCACGAAGGACGCGCATGCATTTAATACTCTATATTCTTTAGGGTGGACGTTCACTTCTGATGAATAAAATGCCATCTTGGATAAGGTATTATTAATAATTGTAGATTTAAAAGATAATTCTATTATACCTGTAGTAATTATTACAAGGAGCACACCACCACTGAGAACTAAGTCCAAATCTGCTTTTTAGTTCTTTGCGATCGTTTAAAGTTATATTGCCCTTGAGTACTTGTTCCAATATACTAGTTCGGGGCATCTCAGCTTCATGAAGATTTGAATCTCCATTCTTATCATATGATTTTCTGTGATCATGCGCAAAAATATTATTTTCTCTTCCTACGCTTGAATTTCCTAAAATCCTTTCGTCCGAGGTATCAATATCAGGATCAGTTTTAAGAATTGTATCTGAAGGTTCCTCTTTGATTTGCACTTCGCATGGCAGTTCTGGTAAAGGGTCTCTTGAGTGATTGGACTGTACTATTTCAGGCATGTTGACTAAAGGTGTCGTACTTTCTATTGGCAGTGTTGCTGGTATTGGAACTAGAGGAGGAGGAGCTCTGCATTTCTCTTTGCAAAGTTGTACCTAAAATTTATTTAAAGATATAATCAATTTCTCGAATTGTAAATTGTAATCTTGTTCTTTTTAAATGCTGACTTTAATCTAGCACCTAAATCAGCAGAATTAAAAATTACGCAATAAAAATATTTTTCTAATATTAAAGGGCTGGTTACAGATGTTGATGAGACAATTCGCGGAAAAAATCATCTTTGAAAAATGCTTTATATTATTAAAAGTTATTTTTTAAAACATTTTTTAAAAATAAGTTAATTTAATTACTGGACACAACGACTGAAAACAAACACGATTGGTAATTCAACAAGTTTCTAGTAATTTCACTAACAGTTTGGCCACTGAAATTGCTGAAAAAAATTTCTGATCATTTCTCGGTCATCAAAAATTATGCCCGGTCATTAATAAAAAAGTTTCAGCAGTGGCGTAACTAGTAACGTGTAGGCTAGGGTGGCTAAAAAAAATTGTATTTCGTTTTGATCACTCACTCCATCATCTTTCTTCATTTGGCAAGAAATAAATCGTAAAATTATATCAGACTTAAAAAAAGGGCCATGGCCAATAAAGAGGGAGGTTTTGGCCCCAGAACCAATTGCATCTTTATCATCAGCAATATGTAGGGGAACATTAGTAGAGTAATTCTACACAATCTGGGCTTTCAAAAATAAGTAGTTTTGGAGTTACGTACAAAATTTTTTTCCAGAATCATTTTTCTCCGAAACTACTAAAGATATTTTGATATTTTTTGCTTCAAATGTAAGGTCTCCTTAAGCGCTATTGAAATATGTGTATGACTTAATCTGGTCATTTCTAGGGAGGTAAAAAACTTAAGGAAAAACAAACTTGCTTTAAAAAAATCAATGTTTTTTTATGGTCTAGATCAATACAAAACGATTCCTTCATTTTTGGATTCCACGGAAAAATTGCATAATAAACTGACATTGAAACTTTGATTATCAGTGCAAATAGTGGTGATAATTTTGATTTTGTATATTTCAGATATGGAAATTATTCTCTTAGATGCATTTTGGCTGGTATTTTTCAAATTTAAATCGAAATTGAAACCAAGAATATAAAATTTGTTGATAAAAAAAAAAATTAACCTAGTCCATGAGAGACAGGCATACTACGGACCCACTTGTTCCGATATGTCGTAAAGGTATTGTCTCTCGTGGAAAAATGACGAAGAAGTCAATGTAAAAGTTTCCATCCTTACCATCCGATATGGAATAAGTATATAAGTACAAACTCAAAACAACATAACTTTAAATCAATTTATTAAAACCAGAAATAATTTTAAAAAATTAACATTCTAACAACGGTTCAAATAAATCTTTATCATTAATTATCTGTCAGATAAATTGACTGATAAATTTATTTTGGTACACTGTCAAAAATAGGTTTTAAAATTACACTCGTAAATTTATACAAGAAAAAACCAACGATAAGCATAGTAAAATTACATGAAAGAAATGTAAATTTCCAATACTGGATGAAATTAAAGAATCTTTAGTAAAATGATATATTTTAAATATTTTTGGTAATTTTACGTCGCTAAGCGTGGGTCCTTTGGGGTCATTCCGGAGAAGATAGCCGAATCGTTGTTGCGACCTATTTTTAAAAAAATTTGATGAGTTCTGTTTCTGGATGTTCTTAAAATTAAATTTCACCATTTTTTATGAGCTGATATTTTGTTGCGTACACAAAATCCGTTTTTAAATGTTGAGGAGATTTTCGAAAATGGCGCATGCACCATATTATAAAATGCTTTTAATTTGAATATCTTATATTATATTATCAATCTCTACGCGCTCGATATGCAAATTCTATAGGACCTTGCTTAGTTATTAATTCATATAACTTTAAAAATCATGGAAGGTTAGCCCCATTTTAACTCTTACGAGGAGAAAAGACAACACGAGTAAAATTTGCATACAAAATTTTATTGTTCTATTATTTATTTTATTCAAAAAAATTATAATATAGGAAAGTCCTTTATGAATAATAATGTCACGACATTTTTAGTCTTAAATCAAAAATATAATTACATCTATTTAAACTTTAATAGTAATTAACATTTTTTATAACTCTTAAAAAAATAAAAAGAACTTAATTCATAAAGAACTTTCAAATATTCTAATATTTTTGAATAAAATAAATAGAAAAATTACATTTTGTAGGCAAACTTCAGTCTTATTGTCTTCTCTCTTCGTGAGAGATAATATGGGGTTAACTTTTCATGATTTTTAACGTTATATAAATTAATACCTAAGCTAGGTCCCATCGAATTCGCCTATGGGGTGCGTAGCTTGATAATATTAAAGGGTCCTGTAAGTTTTATATTTTATTCTTTTTCATCTTAGAATATATATGAAGAAGAAAACGCCGGATTTGAATAAAGTTTCAAGTTTGAAGAGACAGATTTATACCTAAAGGTGTGTTGAAATTAAAAATTTTTGATTTCATTATTAATATTAGGGGTTTAACTTTTGTTAAAAAGCAAATTTATTATTTTGAACGCAATAATACGGGTGAGATTTAAAGTTAAATGTACCAAAGGTTGAGGTTTTCTTATCCATATTTCGTACCCTTTTTTAATATTAAAAATAATATTGAAATCAAAATCAAAGTATATTTTTAGAAGCATCTATAATTTGCATAACATCCATCTAAGATTTTAAGGTCACATCTAACCAGTTAAGGTAGTTCGGCTATTCTATCGATAACGGTGGAGTGCCCTTTTTTATTGCACAAATCGACAGCTGAATACATTCTACTCATGCAACTTATAATCATATAGGACCTTGCGGGGCTTAAATTTGAATAAATTGCTTTTGAACTTGACCTATTTAACGTGTAGGCATATGGACAACCCTTTC
>JBAGKK010506122.1:0-14356 GCA_037177015.1 Euceroptres primus | reverse complement strand
TGAAATAGTGCCGAATCGTTTACCAATTGCTTTAGTAAGCATTTCTACTAATTTTTAGTAGAAAACTACTAATTCACCTAGTAAGGGTTACTAATTTATTTAGTGAGCCTTACTAATTAAATTAGTAGTTTTCTACCATTAATTAGTAGTTTTTCCTAAAAATTAGTAGAAATACTTTCTAAAGAAATTGGGAAATGATTCGGCACTATTTAATTAGTAGAAAACTACTATTTCAGATTCAGAGAGGGAGTCACTAATTTATTTTAGAGAAAATTTCTACTAACTATCAGTCACTTTTGTCTAAAACTTTAGTGAAAAGTTGAAAACTACTAAAAGAAATAATGAAATTAATAATAACTAAGAAACTATTAACAATTAGTAGAAACTATCACTAAAGTGAATTAGTGACTCACTTTTCTCTAATTGACTAATTCAGATTTAGAGAGTAGAGGTGGAAAGAAATAATATACTAAAGTATATTATGTGTAATTTATCAAATGCCAATTTGATCGACTTATTGAAATATTTTCCAAAACAGCACCACTTTTTATTTAAAAAACTAGCACATAGCAGTCCGTAAATTAAAATTTATTTTTAACTTACGAGCACTCCTTCTTTTAAAAAACCCCAAACGTCACATGCTTTTATCGCGACACGTAGCTTGTTTAATAATGATCGATTAATTTTCCCTTCTTAATTGAATTTCCGGATTTCTGGAAATAATCTAGAAATGAATGAAATGTCAATGGAATTTCTTTGGATTTTTTTATGTAGCATTGAATTCTTGTGGAAATATTATCAAATATTTATGGAAATTCTGTACAAAAACTCATTTTACAGGTAAAAAATCATGAACAACGGCCGCCAGCATGTTGTAATTGTGATTACATACATATAACCAGGGATGGGTAAGTTACTTTTTAAAAGGAACTAGTTACAGTTACCGCTACCGTTTCGAAATATAACTTTTTCTCAGTTACTTTTGCGAAAAAAGTAACTATAGTTACTTTTGTATTTTAGAAATATGTACGAGAAATATATATTAAGGAAAATAATAATCAACCCTTATTTCTATCTATATTCTTTGCTTATTTTTAACGTTAGAGATTGTTCGAAATTTTCGCCGTTCAATCTGCCCCTTTTCGAGTTCAGTATGATTCCTAGGGTACTCATTTAAATTCTACTTATTTTTTTTAAAGGTCTTACCACCATTTTAACAAACATTTTAACCTTTTAACATTTTTTAACATTTTACTTAACATTTAAACAATGAAACCCTATTTTTTTAAATAATTTTTTTGTACCTTCCCACAGTGGGAGGAAATGCATTTTTTTCGTTTAAAAAAGTCTGCAACCTTCAATTTTGCTCTATTTGCAATTTTTTTTAAAATTAAAGTACGCTAAATTTTAAAGAGCACCCTGGTCAGAAATTTTGGCATTTTTGTTTATTTATTTATTATACGTTTACTCAAAGTATGAGAAAATCGAGATTTTTCACAAAATAATTATTTACTCTTCCATAACGGTTTGCATATAATGTAAATCATCTTCCATCAACGCAAGGGGACTCCCAGAATACAAATAATTTAATTATTATATGGTTTGATTATTATAAATAAACTAAATTAACAAATAGCCAAACATCGTAATGTTTTTTGACAAAAATTTTGTCTTAGCTAAAAATACCTTAAATTGTGAGAGTGATTGTCAGTCTCAATTTATATAAAAACTTCACAATTATAATTGTTATAAACAATTTTTGTGGAAAAATTTGGAATTTGGTTTTTTTAATTTCAGATTTCCCTTCATCTGAATTGATGTAGATATTCTTGAAAATAACATATGTTCAATTATATTAGTTAAAACATAACAATTAATAATTTTATAAACAACTTAAATAAATAAATGTAAAATTGCGGCATCTTCACCTGGAAAAAATTTGTTTTTTGCACTGAAATTGCTCTAAATTTCTGTGCGAGAGATTTGCAGTTAAAATTTCTATTAAAAATTGACAATAAAGATTTTTATAGACAATTGAAAGAAATATTCCAAAATTTTTGCCTTTTGTTTAAAATAATTGAATCATACAATAATCAAATTATTTGTATTCTAGGAGTGCCCTTGCGTGGATTGAAAATTATATGCAAATAATAGAGTAAGTGTAAAGAATAAGAGTATAGAGTAAGAGTAAGAGTAAGAGTAAGAGTAAGAGTAAGAGTAAGAGTAAATAATTATTTTGTGAAAAATCTCAATTTTCTCATATTTTGAGTAAACATATAATAAATAAACAGACGAAAATACCAAAATCTCTTACCAGAGTGCTCTTTAAAATTTAGCGCACTTTAATTTTTTTTAAAATAATTGCAAATCGGAGCATAATTGAAAGCTGTAAACTTTTGTGAACAAAAAAAATGCATTTCCTCCCACTGTGCAAGGAACTTAAAGTTATAAACTCGGTGTAAAATTTTTTTCTTAAAATAAAAAAAATAGGCGGTAATTTTTTTGATTTAAGGAAAACTATTAAACAGAAAGACCTGGGAAATATTTTAAAGTGGCGCTTATAGCGTACTAAAAGAAGTTAAATTTTAAAAAATGTAATAGCCTTATACCCTAAGATTTTTCCTTATAAGAAAAAAATAACATCCAATTTTTTGTTTTTGACAAAAAACATATTTTAGAGGTCGCTCAAGGTGCATGAAGAGAAAAAAACTACTTTTTCCCCATTTTCTCTAAAACTGTTGGTTTTAGCGAAAAAATATATGCGAAAAAAGATCTTTGTTTTTTTCAGCGACCATTTTTTGTTTATACCTTTTTTGCCTCGAAACCATTTTGGAGACAGCAAATCACTTAACCTGGAGAAAAAGGCTTTTTTACCATTTTTGTCTGCAATTTTTTATGAAGGTGTGAAAATAATTTACATGGAAGGTGAATACACTTAAAATCAGAACTTTTTTTCAAATATTATATGTTAAAGCTATTCAATTAGTAAAATCAATATTTCAAAAATAATTTTTTGACCGATTTTTTATTTACAATCAGCGGGTTTATTAAGAGAGAAATGCAAATATAACGCTGAAATTTTGGGAAATAATAAGGAATATATTTAGGCATCGATGTCTGGTGCGTTTCAGTATTTATTTAAAAAAAGCCGGCTTTTATTTCCAATTTCAAAAATAATTTTTTGACCGATTTTTTATTTACAATCAGCGTGTTTATTAAGAAACAAATGCAAATATAATACTGAAATTTTGGGAAATAATAAGGAATATATTTAGGCATCGATGTCTGGCGCGTTTCAGTATTTATTTCAAAAAAGCCGGCTTTTATTTCAAATTCCAAAAATAATTTTTTTTCAAAATAAAAATTGAAACGCATCAGAAATCGATTCCTTGATATATTCCTCATTATTTCTTCAAATTTCAGCATTATATTTGCATTTTTCTCTTATTAAACCCGCTGAATGTAAATAAAAAATTGGTCGGCAATTCGTGATATCATTATGTATCAAATACCCTTAAGCCAAAAAAATTACAGCCTATTTTTAAATTTTAAGAAAAAAGAAATTTTACCGTATTTATAAACTTAAGTTCCTTGCGAAGGTACAAAAACATTATTTAAAAAAAAATAGGGGTTCATTATTTTGTTTAAATGTTTAATTTTAGGAGATAAGACTTGAAAAAAAAAATAAGTAGAATTTAAATGGGCACCCTAATGATTATTGCCATCATTCGAGTAGTCGAAATTAAAAAATTATTCCAAAAGCAATAAACTATATTGATTGTCATAAATATAAAATTATTTCGAAAGTAACGAGAAAAGTAACGATTTTTATAGTTATCGTTACTGAAAAAAAGTTTTATAGTTTATAGCTTTTATAACTATAAAAAGTTTATAGTTTTATAGTTATCGTTACTGAAAACTAGTTACCAATTCGTTACCTATTTACAAAAGTAACTTCGTTCCCATCATCGTTACCCAGAAAAAGTAACTTACTTACTGTAAGTTACTTTTACGTGTTTAACAGTTACGTGCAGTTACTTACTCCCATAACTGCACGTAACTGTTCAGGTAGGTGTGACATTTATTGTTATGTCATTGTTTGTAAAATCTGGGTTTAATTTCCTTTTCTAAGAGATAGAGCTCAATGCATCAATCAGGCTGTCGAAAGTCCGTTAGACTGCAGATTCTATCGATTTGAAACGCATTCAGAATTCATACCAAGGTCAGTTCCATTTATTTCCACTGAAATGTCAAGTGGGTCTTCGAGCACCGACTCAAATCAATCGCTCTGCCTCAGGAATCTCCAATGTGGGTTGTAACTTAGCCATGCATTAGTTCAAAAGCATGGTCAGTAAGCTTTAGTTCAATTACTTAATAATCCAAGAACATACAATCCATTTATAATCATTTACAAAATAAAATACAACACTGGTTTTGTTAGGTTTAATATTACCTGTTCCTTATTCTTTCATTGACATTGAGAATGTATGTACTTCTTTATTCGTTATCGAGCCACATCAGACCACTGAGTTACTAATTGCATTTAACTACCTAGAAGGAGAAGTCAATAAACGAGCATTGTTCAATTTTTTAGAGTCCATCTTATGTAAACGAAGCCTTCGAAACTAAGAATTATATTTACTCAAGTTTATTTCGCAGGCTCATATTTTCATTTAAATTTTATGGGAAATTATACAGTCATCAACAACCATATTTCAAATGCAAAAATATGTACATTTTCTTCCTAAATATTCTCTAGTGTTCATTGTGTGCTTATATTTTCCACGTGACAGATATAATATAATGTATAATTATCACGCATTCCAACATAATGATTGTCACGCAAAAAGCTCAAGTTAATTACTGTACTTTTGCGTCAAGGGTGATAATATTTATACTGCGAAGTGCGCACGATTATTAAAAAATGAAAGAGAAAATAGTGGCTTTATGCAAAGTATAAACCTGAACAAGGAAAAGAAATTACTAAAAATTGAAATTACGAAGCTCCAAAGCTTTTATGGACTAGCATTGCCATAAGACAAAGAACTGACAACGAGGCAATGAAAAGTTTTTTCATATAAAACAGTCAGCTCAGGGGTAAATATTCTTTATTAAACTTTATTATTATCCGTCCCTCAGAGAGACTCTATAAAAAGGATCTAAAAATATACAAGTTATAAAGGAACACTTAAAAAAAATTGTTTGCAGTATTTTTTTATCGTTGGACTTAATTAGTAAAATAATCCCAATTTTCAAATTGTTTTTTGTTTTCTCTATTTCTAGAGCATCCTTAAAGATAATACATACATACATATATGTATATGTGTGTTTATGTATATGTATATGTATATGTATATGTATATGTAGACATTGTTTTTTTGGAGCACTACTTTCGATCGCATGTTAGTCCAACGATCTGACTCTGATCATCCTTGTAAAGAAAACGGGGAACTAAATCGATTGTTATCGTTCATCGATCACTTCAGGCAAATTTAATGACAGATATCAGGGACCATCCATATACCACGTGGACAGGGGGAGAGGGGGGGGGGGGTCAAAAAGTGGTGAAAAATTGCCCACGTGGTATTTAGATGGCCCCTAAGATAAAAAATATCTGTGGTAATTCCTGTAAGTCAAACAATCATAATGAAAACATCAAATAGAGAAAAACAAATGCTGAATCTTTTTTTTTAAGTGGCACACTTGAAACGAGTGTCAACAAGTAATTTGCGACCAAAATAGAAAACAGAAAAATGTACTTGTTCCTCTTTAATATTTATAATAGCTCCACTTACCACTTTTACCACTTACCACATTATTATCCGATGAAACACTTTTACTGTCATTTACTGTATACACATGTACAGAGTGATTTGCTGATAAGAGTGCTTTCACTAACCATGCGTGAGGAGATAATGCGTGACGAACGACGAGAAGAAATGAAGCTCTTCAATATATTATGTAGTCCTTCGATTTTATTAAATTGGAAAATTTCCACTTAATATTAAAAATAATAATAGAGCTTGATAATTACATTTTATGATAATCGCATGTTATTACGATACATATTGACAATCTAAATATTGTATGTAGGGAAATTTCTATAAATTTTACATATTCTATGTAGGAAATTTCTTTCTATATATTTTATGCAATAATTTGCAAGTACAATTGTTTAGCAAACCAAAGTTAAATTGTATATCAAATTCTACTCTAGGAAGCATTGTGGGATAAGAAAAGGAAACCTTGACCTGTGCAATCACTTCACACAGTGTAGTGTAATTTATTATTCGAGAGTCCAGAAGGTTCAATGTACATTAAGGAGTACGTGCTTCATTTAGAGGTCTATAAATTTAAACTCAGTATTCTTAGGTGTCACCTACGATTACACTATTTTTAACCTTGAGTCGGAACTTGAAGTTTCTTAATCTAAATTAATCGGATTTAAAGCATGACGTAATAACATTTTTGAATTGCTGATAAATGAATACCGCACTAGATCTCTTGAGGACAAGCTTTATTATACATAAGGTAATTTTTTAAAATGTATTATACAAAGAAAGATGCTTTCAAGCAATTAGATTTATGTGCTTACTCTGAATTACTAGAAAATACGAGGAAGTACATTTAGTTACTGATAAAAAATTTTACCCGTGTTCATTATTTAAAAAATTATTGCAGTGAATATTAAGAAAATCAAATTCCAGAACACGTGTCATTTTTCTATATATCTATATATTTCATCAAATAGATAAGTGATTATGAATTGCTTTATCAATGTAAACATTCGCTCTGTTATCATGCAAACATTCCAATTACATTTTACCTGGTAAAATGCGTTTTAAGAACAAATATTTTCAACTTTCTTCAAACATGCATCGACCTAAATACTGAATTTTGGATAAATTACAAAGTATTTTTTAAATCTAATTCTGGAAATATACACAGTAAATTATAAGGTATTAAAAAAGTGTTGCCGATTAATTCGAGATTAATATGAGATGAAAAAAATCCTTCACTGCACAACTTCACGTTGGTTCGTGTCAACTGTCAGTTGAAATTGATCGAATGTGAATTTTTTTCAGAAGCGAGGAATTAAAGCGCTGCAGCTTTAATTAATTCAATCGTAGATCAAAATTATACCTTAGGATTTAGTATTTTATTATAAAGGTATAAAAGGTATAAAATTATACCTTAGGATTAGTATTTTCAAAGAAATAAATAAAATTATCTTTATTTTGATCAAAAACAAAATTTCTCCTCAATTTAAAAATATCTGGAATAGAGTTTTCCGAACCAGATGATTAACACAGTCATAAAATTTATCAACTATTTGACGTCGATAAGAATATTAGAGTGTAAAGGAATGTTAGGGGCATCAATAAAGAACAAGACAGTGACGTTTGATTAAGGGACAGACTTTTATTAATAATATTAATAATTCTTCATTTTTATTCATAGAAATCCTCATACTAAATACTATACAATGAGCTTTTTTGTTCATATCAGTTAAACAAACAAAAATTTATAAGTAAAAGGCGTTTCGAATATTTTGTGTTAAAAATATTTATTTAAAAATTTACTTTAGAGACTGAATTTCACAATTAAATAAGATTGATTAATCAACTTCATCGCCTTGGAAACGCCACCATATTCCCATAAATCCATAAATCAACTGCGGTAATTTTATCCTTGAAGGACACGATTCGATGTTACTAAATTACTAATACTGATAAACCATCAGACAAAAATAACACACACTATTTCGGCTGAAGACCCTCATTAATTGAACAAAAATTACTTTCAATAAGATGAATTTCGTTGTAGAAATTCTATATTTAAAACATAAGCAATGTTATTTCCATGGCAATTTCTTGATAATAAAATCGACTTAAAAATAGGTATTTCGAACTTCCGAAAAATAAAAAAAATCATCAACGAAACACAATTTCAGAGTCAAAGTTCTTCAATGTCAATTACACTTTATATTGATAAGTAATTCCATCAATGAATCATATGGATATTGCAGATAATCGCAATTCCAGCAAGTGCATTTATCAGATCTGATAAGCAATGTCTGGTTATCTATGTAAGAAAAAAATTAAAATACCGCGGTACAAGAAGTAATCGTAGATATTAAATTCCGGAAATTTAATTACTTTTTTAATAGAAAATAGTTTTTACCCTTTTATCATTTTTTATAACTGTAAAACTTGCTGTTTTTTGCAGTCATTAACGTTTACAAATTAGGATTCATAAAGCAGACTGCTTAACATAATCATTATGAATGTATTTTAATATATAACGAACTTTTAAGTCACAACATTTTTATATAAAAAGTCTTGTACAAAAGTTTAAAGTGGGATTTACATCAGATATAGGATTTTTCTCCTTCAGTTGGCGAAGGCCTCTTTCATTCTAATTGGAAAATGTTGAGGTTTGAAGTACATGAAAGCTTCAACTTTGAGGAAAATTTTAGTTAGAGTTCCAATTCCAAAAAGCTTCAATGGGCATATAAATTTAAATCCTAACTCATTTAATTAAATATTAAGTTGGCAATGTGGGAATTAATAAGTATTTAATTAAAATTTACAAAAATAAGTTTGAATACAGTATACTAAAAAGATCAATAAACGAGGGGTTAATCACTAGCAATTTTGAATTCAAAAGCATTTCTTCGTTCTAATTTCTGTCATTCTGAATTTTTAAAACACTTTTTTCTTTTATAATTGTAAATTTTGTATTTAAAAAAATCTTTTAAAGTTTGCTTAAAATTCTTATACTTCGTTATTAAAATGCATAAATGTTTAATTAAACAAACAGCGTTTTTGTCACATGTAATTTCCGTTTTCAGAAATAAACCACTGAAGAGGACTCACATGAGAGTTGAAACGTTGGGTTAAAAAAACACAGCTTTTTTTTATTTTCGACCCTAAAGCCCATGCAAAGCACTAACAAATTTCAAACATTCAAAAGAATTCAGAAGAATTCAAAACAAGAATAAAAGGTGAATTCAAAAGAATAATTCAAAGAATACAAGATGAACACAAAATAATTCAAAGTTAATTCAAAAGAATAATTCAAAGAAAACATGTTGAATTCAAAAGAATTCAAAGAATACAAAATCAGAATACAACGTGAATTCAAAGACTTCAAAAGTATTCACAGAATACAAGGTGAATTCAAGAGAATTCACGGAATACTAGGTGAATTCTAAAGAATTTAAAGAATTTAAAAGAATTCAGAAGAATTCAAAATAAGAATACAAGGTGAATTTAAATGAATAATTCAAAGAATGCATGATGAATTCAAAATAATTTAAAGAATACACGATGAATTCAAAATAACTCAAAGAATACAAAGTAATAATTCAATGAATTCAAAAGAATGATTCGAAGAATACAAGATGAATTCAAAAGAATTCAAAGAATACAAAATAAGAATACAAGGTGAATTAAAAAGAATAATTTAAAGAATACAAGATGAATTTAAAAGAATTCAAAGGAACTCAAAAGAATTGAAAGAATTTAGAAGAATTCAAAATAAGAATACAAGGTGAATTCAAATCAATAATTTAAAGAATACTAGGTGAATTCGAAAGAACTCAAAAAATTCAAGGTGAATTCAAAGATTTTAAAAGAATTCAAGGAATTCAAGGAGAATGCAAAAGAATCCAAGGAATACTAGATGAATTCTAAAAAATTCAAAAGAATTCAGAAGAATTCAAAATAAAAAAACAAGGTGAATTTAAATAAATAATTCAAAAAATGCACGATGAATTCAAAACATTTCAAAGAATACAAGGAAAATGCAAAAGAATTTAAGACATGCAAAGTGAATTCTAAATAATTGAAAGAATTCAAAAGAATTCCAAATAAGAATAACAGGTGAATTCAAATCAATAATTTTAAAGAATACTAGGTGAATCAAAATAACTCAAAAAGTTCAAGGAGAACTCAAATATTTCAAAAGAATCCAAAGAATTCAAGATGAATTCAAAAGATTCAAGATGAATTCAAAGAATTCAAATTAATTCAAAGAATAAAAGGTTAATGCAACAGAATTCAGGAAATACTAGGTGTATTCCAAAGAATTCAAAAGAATTCACAAGAATTCAAAATAAGAATACAAGGTGATGTCAAAAGAATAATTGAAAAAATACAAGATGAACACACAATAATTCAAGGTTAATTCAAAAGAATAATTCAAAGAAAAAAGGTTGAGTTCAAAAGAATTTAAAGAATACAAAATAAGAATACGATGTAAATTAAAATGAATAATTAAAAAAATACAAGATGAATTCAAAGACTTCAAAAGAATTCACAGAATACAAGGTGAATGCAAAAGAATTCACGGAATACTAGCTGAATTCTAAAGAATTCAAAGAATTCAGATTAATTAAAAATAAGAATACAAAGTAAATTAAAATGAATAGTTCAAAGAATGCACAATGAATTCAAAATAATTCAAAGAATGCACGATAAATTCAAAATAACTCAAAGAATACAAGGTAATAATTCAAAGAATTCAAAAGAACTGAAAGAATTCAAGGTGAATTCAAAAGAATAATTTAAAGAATATAAGATGAATTTAAAAAAATTCAAAGAATACAAAATAAGAATACAAGGTGAATTGAAAAGGATAATTTAAAGAATACAAGATGAATTCAAAAGAATTCAAAAGAACTCAAAAGAATTGAAAGAATTTAGAAGAATTCAAAATAAGAATACAAGGTGAATTAAAATGAATAATTCAAAGGATGCACGATGAATTCAAAATATTCCAGAGAATACAATATGAATTCAAAAGAACTCAAAAAATACTAGGTGAATTAAAAAGAACTCAAAGAATACAAGGAAAATGCAAAAGAATTTAAGAAATGCAAGGTGAATTCTAAAAAATTGAAAGAATTCAAAAGAATTCAAAATAAGAATAACAGGTGAATTCAAATCAATAATTTAAAGAACACTAGGTGAATTTAAAATAAGTCAAAAAGTTCAAGGTGAATTCAAAGATTTCAAAAAAATTCAAGGAGAGTGAAAAAGAATTCAAGGAATACTAAATGAATTCTAAAAAATTCAAAAGAATTCAGAAGAATTCAAAATAAGAATACAAGTTGAATTTAAATGAATAATTCAAAGAATGCACGATGAATTCAAAATATTTCAAAGAATACAATATGAATTCAAAATAACTCAAAAAATACTAGGTGAATTCAAAAGAACTCAAAGAATACAAGGAAAATGCAAAAGAATTTAAGAAATGCAAGGTGAATTCCAAAAAATTGAAAGAATTCAAAAGAATTCAAAATAAGAATACAAGGTGAATTCAAAAGAATTCAAAGATTGCAAGGTGAATTTAAAAGAATTCAGAGAATACGAAAGAATTCAAAGAACACGAGGTGAATTTAAACAATACAAGTGAATTTAAACATACAAGATGAATTTAAACGAATTCAAAAGAATTCAGGAACACTGAATTCAGTAGTGTTTAAGCCCTCGGCCATAAAGGGATCAGTAATTAATTACCAATCTTGAATGGTGATTCACCTTTTGAATTTTGAACGTCATTTGATCGTTATTAATTTAGTCAATGACGTCAGCGATTTGATGAACAGTAAAAAAATTAGAGTGACCATCGCCAACGTATAAAACTGCGTAGTAATCAAGTGTCATGGAAAAAAGAACTCCACGCATCGATGGGCAACAATGTCGCAGGTATATGTTTTCCTGTATTTTATGGTAATGATCGCTGCCCATGGAACATATATCTGCTGCATTAGAATCTCACACCGAATCATCCGGTGCATTCGTCGCGAAAAACGTAAAGCTAATGTTGCAAGAGTTGACTTTTGTATTCATGCATTCAAGGTTACTTCCAAGGGAATGTCACTTGCGGGAAAACATAAAAATTACGCAGTAACATAAAAAAACAACATAAAAAAATCGTTTTCATGACAGAAAGTAACAGCTGCAAACGTGAATTATTAATTTTCAGATTTCCCTCACAAATCTTGTAAAAAAAAACTCCAAAATGTGAGCAGAAATATTGAAAGATAAATGTCAAATATATTAACGTTAACATTTTTCGTTCGCGACCTATGCAAATTTTGATCTATTATTGTTATTCTGTGGGTTCACTGCGAACAAATAAATAATGTATTCGATTCGTATTCAAGAAAATCTCTTCCTTGTGTGCTGCCTGAGGCAAGATTTATGAACCATGTTTGACGGAATGAAAAATGGAATTTACTCTCTAAAAGTGCTTTTACAAAAATAAGACATCGATGCCCTTAAAATTTTAAGGACATATGGTAGGTATAATGAACAGTAATTCATGAAAGGCCCTTAAATATTATTTTTAAACTAAAAAATTGAAAGATCCATTTTTTTTCTCAAAATTGATTACCAACTCTAGTTTTACAGTTTTCCTTTTTGTGTAAATATATATGAACTATTATCCTTGATGAAGGATAATGTTCTTCCTGGTTCTTAGGGTTCTAGATACTCAGGAATTTATGATCTTAAGCGAATATGTGTGGCAGCCTTGGAAGCTCTGCCAAGTTCTTGAAAAATTGCCGTTAGAATCCCTTTCGTCAGAGACTAAATCGACTGCTCCTATTTGAAACAACGTTTCAAATAGGAGCATTTTTGCGCATTGTCAGACGGATGCAAGTCAGGTGCTTCAAGCGGGACATTAGCCCGTCTGACAATGCGCAAAAATGTGTTACGTTGTTTCAAATAGGAGCAGTCGAAATGCGTTTTTTAACCCGTGACATATTGAAGCCGGCTATAATATTACGTCATTTTTTTGTTATTTTTCTTCACAAGTGGCGTTATTAAGGTCAAATCTCACATCCAACATAAGCCGTTTAATTTTAATTGACACCACGATTTGTAGTTCTGGCATTAACTAGAGCTATGCTATGTATATTATCTCTATTTATTGGGCAAGCGACACGTGCAGAGCAACAAAATAACCAATGGGAATTCCCGTATATAAAAATTCATCAATTTCAGGATCACAACGACCACAGCCTTTAGAGAAAACCCGCATAATATAACAAATTCTCTGGATCAATAACGTATTTTCCCATCTCGTATTTTCTGTTGTTTACGGTTGCTCTTGATGCCTCGGAATTTTTCATCATCAACGACTATTTATAACAGATGTCTATAAAAAATGAAAATTTACATAAAAATCCATTTAAATAAATAAAATTATTTGTATGTATTTAACGTTTTGTTCTTTTTCTTTAGGAAATGCGATCTTTTCTAACAAATGGAATATATTTCCAAGGGAAGAAACACCAAACGAGATGAAATATTTGAAATCTTGAAAAATTTATCTTTATTTGTGATACCCACGGGAAGAAAAAATAATTTTTTTCAGAGAAATCCGCTTCCGCTTTATGTTTCGCACACGACTGCGGTATTTTTACCCTTGAGAAGTTACGAATAATTGCGGTAAACGTTCGTGTGCGCCGATGTGAGGCAAAAATTCGTTGACGGCTGACTAAAACTTTTTCCAATAACTCTTGCAAAAAATAAACGATTCATGTCAAAAAGCGTTGACTCTGGATGAAAGTGATAAAATCAGTCTCGCATACTCTACCATTATATATAGATACGTATAATGATAGAGTATGCGAGACTGATTTTACCAATTTCATCCAGAGCCAACGCTTTCAAAATATCTACACTTTTTTTTTACAATTTTGTCGAGAAGAGCATAAAAACTTACAGATACAAGTTTTTATGCTCTTCTCGACAAAAGTGTAAAAAAAAGAGTAGATATTTTGAAATAGTTTTTCACTGTTTTCTAAAATGAGAAGTCCAACAACAATAATCAAATAATAATAATGTATTAATAATATATAATAATAAATTTTTAGATGCAAAAAAATCTGGTTTTGCAATATGGTGTCAATAAACCATTTTTTTAAACAAACACATCTTTGGTTTTAGGTATTATGGGCACGAAAAAACAAATCTCGGGAAAACATATATGATTATACTTTTAAGAATTGCAATCTTATTATTGGTGGCATTGTTTAAAAGAGAAAAAATTATTTTTCTTGAAAAAAAATTTGAGACATAGTCGATTTTGAAGAATATTTTAATATTTCCATCAAAATATACTTATTTTTATTATTTCTCGGAAAAAATATTCTCTACAACTTATTGACCTCATGCAATTTCAAAAAGTTTTTTTCAAGACAGAAATCATTAAAAAATGATAATCATTATATGATTATACTTTTAAGAATTGTAATCTTATTATTGATGGTATTGTTTAAAAGAGAAAAAATTATTATGATGATAATGATAATATTATTATTATGATAATCATTATG
>JBAGKK010506111.1:0-14356 GCA_037177015.1 Euceroptres primus | reverse complement strand
CACTGTTTTATTAATTTTAAACGATTTAAATTAATTGAAAATAATTGATTTTAAATCATTTGTTTCTGAATTAAGAGAGTTTTTTTCATTTTAAAAATTTGTATTAATATTTTAATGGATTTCAAGAGTTGAAAATTCTATATTGTCAACATTTTTTTCAAGAGCAATGTGTGCAATTTTTTTTCTGAATTGGAATTCTTCAATTTCCCTAACATTTCCCTGACTTTTAGACAAATTTCCCTGACAGAAAAATATTATAAAAGCGAATAAGGTTTCAATAATATGCGCGGAAATTTTGATTTAATAATATGTTCAATTTTTAAAGAGTCAATGGTAAAAAAGAAAAAAAATATTTGTATTAATATTCTGAAGTGCTTTTAAAATATTATTAACATATACGCATTAATATTTTCCCTGGCAGCTATTCACATTTCCCTGATTTCTGATGGATTTCAAGGGTTGAAAATTCTATATTGTCAACATTTTTCTTAAGAGCAATGTGTAGATTCATAATTAGACGACAATAAAAACTTAAACTTTTGAATTGAAATTTGTTTAATAACTGTGAATCGGTAAAATTTTCGGGAATGCTAAATTTTCAATTTTGAGTCTTACAATTTCCATTGTTCCATTTTTTTTACATTTTTCGAAATATAAACCACAATTTGACAATTATTAATCCTAAAAAATTTATTAAAGGATTGTAGCATAAAAACCGTTTTAACTTGACAATTCTAATTTAAAAAGTGCCCAGTTTGAAACGACGTTTAGAATTGTTCAATTTGGATTGTTTCCAATTTAGAATGATGACATTTTGAACATTTTACAGAATAGTTACATTTTAAATGTTTACAACTTCAAATTCCTAAATTTTTGTTGAGTTCAAAGTATTTACGCAAGCAAGTTTTTTTGCAAGATTTATGCAAAAAATCGTTGTCAAATTGGAAAAAATGAGAAAAGAATAAATTTCAGATTCTCACGAAAAAAACTCCAAATATTTTTGTTTGACCAGCAGAACAAAATATATATATATATATATTAAAATTACTATTCTGTCCCTTTCCAAAACCGTTTCAAAATCCACAATCGGTCGAAAAATGACTAAGTTGTGGATTTATTAGTGCGCAGTCACCCAAAAACGGTTTTTTAACATTAAATTAAAAATTTGAGGGTGTTGGAACATTTTTAAACACGATTTTATGTTTTACTCGACGAGATCCACAACCTACACACGGTCACTTGAAAAGTTCCTTCAATTTTTTTTTGCAGCACCGTGATATCAGCGAAAACAGAAGTCAACGTAAATATTGCAACGCCCAGAAAACTCACGAACACCATGAAATCTGTAAAGTTGCTTTCTCTCTTTCAAAAAACAGAATTTTTATACTTTTACTCCAGTTTTCGTGTTATATAAAATTTACCTAGAATTTTAAAACAAAAACTTTAAATTCCTCGTATAATTTGACTATTTTTCTTTAAACTAATTTTAGCCATTGGAAATACGTGACCAGAATTTGGGATATTATAAGAAATTACGAAGGTTACCTTATACTTAGGATGTATATTTGGAGTATTATTTGAATTTTGTTTAGGGGATAAAAAAATAGTTCTGTCATTAATTAAAATTGAAGAGTGAAATATGACTCACTCTTATCAAAAACGCAGCAATCTGCGTTTCAGCAGCATCCGGATTTCGAGCCTTGAATGCCAGAAGTTTCAACAGGACGACCTTGATCGAGTTTAAGCTTGCTTGCCGTGTCGCTAACCGCACTCGAGGGTGGACCCACTCGCTGTTTAATCTCGTCTGCCATTGTCATGAAGGCTTGCTCTACATTCATCGCATTCTTCGCCGATGTCTCCAAAAATGGAATTCCAAGCTGCTCTGCATATTCCTGCAAAATGGGACCGCATTTACCCTCTTTCCCAATGATAAAGGCTTAAAATGATATCTATTAATGTGTTCTGTTGGCCTTTTAGAGCAGTTGAATGTGTTTATATAAGGCAAAACTTAATCTTATGATTCTAAGAAATCAAAGCGTGAATGTTTAGGTATAGATTTCTGATGGCAATTGACGAAGACCATGGACTCGACGTTTTCATACAGGGCATGAGTGTGACATTTTTATGATCTCTGTTTTAGTCATTAGTTGATTTGGCACACTCTTAGGAGTAAGACGTACCTTTCTTTTGCCTTTTTGAAATAAAGCTTATTTGATTTGATTGTAGTATAAAAGAGAGTTTTACTGAATATAATACCCAAATTCCCATATGTTCCAACATTGAAAGAACCAATTTGATTATTTAAATGCAGCAAAAACTTTAAATTGCCATTGCATTCAAATGTAATTCGATTTACCTTTGCCGTTGTGTAGTCAATAACTTTTTTGGTGTGCAAATCACATTTGTTGCCGACCAAGAGCTTGTTGACATTATCACAGGCGTAACGATCAATTTCTTCGAGCCACTGCTTCACATTATTGAAAGTTTCTTGATCCGTGCAGTCATATACGACGATTATGCCGTGCGCACCTCGATAATACGAACTAGTTATTGTCCTAAATCGCTCCTGTCCCGCTGTATCCCAGATTTGCAATTTTATCGTTTTGCCATCGAGCTCAATCGTCCGAATCTTGAAGTCGACGCCGATAGTGCTTATATAACTCTCGGTGTAAGTGTCGTCGGCGAACCGCAGGAGAAGACACGATTTTCCAACGCCGGAGTCTCCGATCAGAAGAAGTTTGAACAGATAATCGCTAAAAAAGATTTTAAAAGTTATGATTAAAAAGGAATCCAAAATTTCTTAATTCTATTCTGTAGTGGAATTTTGTTTCTGGCCTGATAACGCTACTTAATTTTTAAATTATATTCTTAGATCAAGAAAGCAACTTAATAAATTCTCAATTTCTCATAACATGAGAATGTAATTTAATTATCCAATGTTTGGATTAACGGGTGATTGTGAATTAAATTCTCAAAACGACAGGAAATATTAGTATCGTAATAAATAATGAAAATAATCATTTTAATGGTAATAGTGATTAGTGAAATAAATAAGCTAATTACGTAAAAAGCAAATACAATAACTAGACGCCCTTTAATTAAATTGTAAAACTGATTGCATATCGCAGATTATATTTATGGTGTATGTTTCACTAGTAATCGCTTGCCACTGATAAAATCCACGGTATGTGTATACAATTAAATTTCAATTTAAAAAAATTATATTAAATTTTTAGGTTCGTGATGAAAATGTAATAACGACTTTAACGTTAAATTAATAAAACCCTATTTCTACTATCGTAGATTGTTTATAATTTATACATTGACAAAAAAGCGACTGTATTTAATATTTTCAGAAAAGAAAAAAAAGTCAAATTATTTCTTTTTTATTCATAAATTGTTATACTCTTTACAAAATTAAGTTCACTTTGCTGTAAATGAAAACTCAAAATAATAAAAGCATTAAAAAGAACAGTGGCAATCAAATTACCACCGCTTTTAAAATTATGTTTATAAAACCGTTAATAAAATTTTTATCGTATTGGAATCTATTAAATAAAATACTTAAAGGCATTTATTTTTATCATCAGTTATGTCAACTAGTTACTTAACAGTTATGTCAACTAGGTAAGTTGACTCTATATTTGTTAAGAACTGATAACATGCAGAAAATTTCATGATTTGCTGTAGAACTGTCAATTTAAAAAATTGTTTATAAAATTAGCAATAAGTTGCAACAAAAACTAGACTATAATGGACTTTGTGAAAAATTTTATGCGAAAGTAAGTATAATTTTACAGGTTTTCTGTTACATTTCAACGATTGTGAGTTGTTTAAACAATTTATAAGCTACTCAAATAAATAGGTTGACTTTTTATATTCATTAAAAAACTTCAATCCAGAAAATTTACAAGAATTTCAAGTATTTTTTTCAGACGAAATGTTGTTTAAACAAATGAAAATTGTTTATACAATAAAAAATTACTTAAATTATTATAAACTTTCAATTTGCCAAATATTTATGATTTATGAAATAAAAATTTGAAAACAGCGATAAATTGGGGTCGTATTCCTTGAGAATTCTGAAGCAGACATTTTATAATCATTACTACTTTTATTATACATTTCCTTGTTTTATTGCAAATTTAAAAAATTGTATTTTCCTCAAACTAATCATACGGAAAAAGTTTAACCCTCAGTAACGCGAGTTTTTATTAACCTACTTATCTCAAATTTTGAGGGGATCATTTTTAAGGGCGAATTTCCAATAAATATGTATTTAAAAAAGTTGGGATCTACATATAATAAAATATTTAAACATAAAAACGCACTTTAAACAAGCAAAGAAGCATTGAGTTTAACATTATAGGAACATAATATAATTCTAAAATAAAAATTTGTTTAAAATCTCATGAAACACAAAGGCATATTATTCATGGAAATGCTTAATTCTATTTCTCATACAATTTTTGTCTAGAAAACTTATTCTTTTTAGAAAATAAACAAAATTAGGGTGGCAATTCAATCTAAAATTTTAAATTCTCGCAATTTTAGACAAAAAAGAAATCACTCTTCTAGTTTGAACAAAAGTATCAACAGATTGAAAACTTAAAATTTACTGCAATCAAAAGTAAATTTTCGGTTTATTAATAATTCCCAAAATTCCTGGTCTTCCCAGAACTTAAAATATATAGAAATTTGTTTTCTTTTTCATGTAATTTTCATTTTCATTTACTGTAAAATAAAAATTACAATTCTTAATGAAATTCCAACGAGTATTTAAAATAAACATTTAGAGCTTGTTTGCCATGCTACAAAAATATTATTAATATAGAAATAGAATTACAATAATTATAATATTACGTATTACGTATTTTTCTTGTCACGAATTCTCTCATTTGAAAAAATCAAGAAGAATTCTAAAATGCTGAATAAACAGCTGCACCTTTTTTTCCACGTTACATGACTCTGAAACTTTTCAACTTTGACACTGACAAACAGTGAAACGTGGAAGGTGACAGTTTGGAGCAAAAAAAAACCTTATTTTCTCAGATGAAAAATATGGAAAACAGGACTTGTTGAATAAAAACTCCTAACCAAACTAATGTCCCATTTTGCCCCTAACGGGAGCGTTAAGTTCTACTATGAAAAGTCCGATAAAGAACCTTTCGTCGCCATTAATCCGCCGATGAGTCAACACTCAAAGTCGAGAATTGTGCATACGCTCAACTCGCTGCATTTGCAGTCAATCTTTATTGAGAAATCGCATCTAATCAGAGTCTCATGAAAAAACATTCAGAAGGTGTGAACATTGACAAGAGACTGGACGTCAAACGGAAATGCGTAGATGCTAACAAAATCCGTAGAAAAATATCGAGGAAACGTAGAAGGAAATGAAGGGAAAAAACGCGAGTGACGATGCGAGAGTTTAGAAATCCAATTCACAAATAGGGAAAGTTTTTCACCTAGGCGAAAGTCACGGAGGAGTTTTTTCAAGGTTATTATTCTATGCACGGATCAACAAACGACAAATGTGTTGGAAGAGTCATAGATGTGGATGCATGCCTGCGTAAAAAGCAATATTTACTTACTATTCGGGATTCATCGTTGACATACTATTATGCGAACGTGGCGATCTCAAGGCGTGGCGAGATTTCTTTTTAGTTCCCTCGGTGAATCAAGGTCCGAAGATTAATTCCCGTGACAGACGTGAATTATTAAGGCCACGTTCCAAGATATAAAGGAAAGGAATCGAAACAATGGCGGTCACGTCACCTCCTCCCGAAATGACATAAATCCCACTAGTAAACTCACCTAAACGGAACACGGACACGCACAGACATATGCATGAGTGAGACACTTTCCGTTGATTCCACTGCAGATAAAACGTCCACCAATCAGAAATCAATAATTTTTAAATTTTCCAATAGAAGTGTAGATCGATAAGAATACAAGGCTTGTGATCGGTGAGCCGAAAATTTTCCGAGCTGCTTTCTGTGATTGGGCGAGACTTGTTTGTTTTTTTTTTAAATTTACTGTTTGGCGCGAATTTCGACGTCATAAGAAAGGAACAAATTTTAAAAACATCGAAAGTTGAAATAATGAATCTCTTGAAAAAATTAAAATATCTTTGTTCAAAAGCATTTTTAAATGGAGGGCGCAAATTCAAAAAGTTTAAGTTTTTTTGTAACAATATTAGCCAAATTTTCAAAATATCGAACTGAAAAATTAAATAATAATATCTAAAAGTTAAATTTTAATGCTTCATCGTAATTAACTTCTAAAAATTATTATTTATAATTATTAATATAGTAGAAGACATTATTTATGCATTATTGAATATTTTGTTAACTATCAACAGTCGCAGGACTTTTTTAAAGATATTACAAGGCTGAACTACAAAAAAATCTTATTTTCATTAAAAATCGCGAGAAAATCAAACAACTCAAACTTTAGCTGCAAACGTATAAAATTATATTTAACTTTATAAATACAGGAAGACAGTCATCTCACATTTTTTTAATATGCTAAACATTAGAATATAGAGAAAATATACTATGATACACGTTTCACGGGAACACCGTATTTTCCAAAGTACAATACTTAACATTTTTTCTCGAGTCCACTCAAATTTTACTTTCTTTTCACACATGGAATACAACACTGCTGCTTTTATATAAATAATTAAATAACATATAAATATTAAACGTATTAAGCAGTACCGATTTGATTTGAAACTAAATGCAAGCCTTAAAGGAACAAAATTATTACACGACCTTTTCAACAATTCCAATTTCCTCGTACAATTCGGTTTTACTGCCTGGATAATTTTCCCGAATACAATCTAGGATTTCAGTGACAATTCGTTTTCTCTTAGAATACTCGCGTTTGCGAATCGCTAGAGAATCCTCGACCTTCTTTTTTGTTGCGGTCAAGTCCTCAGAGCCAGTGGCTTCCATCAGATCGTCCAATTTTTGAGCCAAAGCGTCAACCTTTCTTTTTCGTTCTGCCTTCTGCGTTCGAGCCTCTTCTAATGTGATACTAGACTTTAAACCTGTAAGACTAGCCTCTATGATCCGAACCTCTTTTTCCAGCTCCTGTTGCTTAGATTCAACTTCGTTAACGTGAGCCTGAAGCTCCCTGTCGATGCGCAATAATTCCTCGGCATTTTGACTCAATTCCTGGGCGACGCAGTAGACTTTCTGCTTGCCATATACTTTTTCAAGGAGTTTGCCCTCGTTGACCAACTGGTCGAAAGCTTTCTGCACGACGGTTTTACCTAACTCGTTGCGGAGATTTAGAACCACATCGTTTGTACTAAAGGGTCTATTCTGAGCTTTCATAAACCTGAAGACAATGTCCTTTGCCATTTTTCGTTCGTTGAATAAGAATTATCTGCAAATGAATACAAATTGTTAGAGAAGATTGAGAAATAGTTTTTGTTCAGATATTTGGTTTTTGTTTTTTGATTTCTAAAGGAATTTGCCTGCTTCAATGTATAAAGATATTATGAGAAATTCACGAAGTAAGAATAGAAAAATGAAAGATACCTGAAACTTGAAAAAATGCGTAAATTATCTCATGATGTAAACTTTGAATCAAATTCAATGTTTGCTTCACTTTGGCAGTGAAAAAAGAAATTATAGTACTTAATCCAATGCCAGATTTTTTGAATTTTAGAAAAATAATATAAATTCAAAATTGAGGTTCTCCTATTTTGCGAAAAGATTACTCTGCAGTAAAAAAATATTTTGGCTCATTTTTCAATGCCGTATAATCAATCATTCGTTTGCATTCTCCTGGAATGCTTTTATCAAATTTAAAATTAAAATACTTTCAGTTAATAGAAGTTACTTTTGAGCATTAAAATTTAACTTTTAGATATTTTTATTTAATTTTTCAGTTTGATATTGTGAAAATTTGGTTATTGTTGTCAAAAAAAATTAAAATAAAGATATTTTAAGCACTTCATTATTTCAATTTTGGATGTTTTTGAAATTTGTTCCTTTCTTGTGACGTCGCAGTTTTTATAAATTTGAAATATTGAAAATTTTTTGAATTTTTAATGATTTCACAATTTTTATACTTTGGCACTTAATACGTTGATAATAGTGTCTCAGTGCTCAAAAAGTAATTTAAAAAATTACACTTATTTCTTTTCAAATTAGAACTTTCTTCCACTTTTACTTTTTAAAAATAATATTAATAATAAATAGTAAATAAATACAAATAATCAGAAATATTAATAAATATAATATATAGTATTATTGATATTTAAAAGGATAACATTTTTTTCTCGAAAGTCTGATCTATGGCTTTAAAAAAAATAATTGAGAATGAGAAATGTAAAAAAAAACAGAATATGAGTTTAAACATATTTGAACTTCTTTTAAAAAATAGTCAACTAAAAATTTCGATGACAAATTAGATTAGATTTAAATCAAATTTATTTTATTTGAAATTAAATTTAAATTAAACATCACTGTTATTGAATATTAATCTGAAATAAAATACATATATGGATAAATTCCAATTTTCACGCTCTTTTGATTACAAAAAACAAAAGCGCACCAAAATTGTTCAAAGAATAATAAAATATAAACGTTACATATGAACAAAAACAAATTTAATGAAATAATACCAAAATAATGCAATAAAATACGTAGTTTTATGTTCACCATTTTAGGGTTATGTTCACGTTTGAACGCAAAAGTATAAGAGATTTTAGACTACTAGAACCCGAAATTTTGTAAAGGTTACATACCGGAGAAGAGCAACATTAACAATCGTTTTTGTTATTAAATTCACTTTGAATATCAAGAATAGCTCGTTAACTACAAGCAACGTTATTTTTGGAGCAGAAACAGTGGCAGAACGACACAACACAACAAATGATGACAACATTGACAACGAAATTTCCCGGAGCCACAAACACAACGCACGCAACAAAACGACCAATCACAGTTCTTAATTTTCTAAGATACACAACGATTGGTCGAATCTTAAAATCGTGTACGCCATGTTTGCGTAGTAGAAGGAGCGCATTGCAGAAACAAAAACTCGTGTTGTGACGTGTTGGTTCCGATTACGGAAAATTACTTCTGTTTTGCTCGTGAAAACAGAAAGTGATTAATTTAATTAACTCACAAAAGCTCCAAAAATCTATAGAGAAATATAATAAAATAACGAAAAAACATTCCTAATGACACATAATTAATTTTAAGTAAGAAGTGAGGTTATATTCACCAAAAGCTCCTAAAGTATGTATTTTTAAGGTTATGTTGCCCAGTGTATAAAACAAATTGAATTTAAAGGAAAGTGCGATGACTTTAAACATTTAATTTTTGGATGTGAAAAACAACGCTTTGTTTACGTGACTTTAAAGTATTCAAGGATTAAAAATGTTGGCTCGAGGAAAAAAAACGGAAACAGCAATTTCCGTGAAGCTGGATGAACCCATGACGACCGAAGGATGTTTGAAGCTTATCGTTGAACTTATGAAGTATTTGCTTTATAACAAACAACAGATTCCATTTTCCTATGACTCTTTAGCTCTGGTTCAAGCCAGAGCTAAACCAAATGACAGGAACTTTATGAACATTAGAAATTTATTCAACTCTTTGTGTGATGTAACCAATCACTTGAATACTCAATTTTACACAGAAGGTTGCAATGTACGAGAAGTTGTAATAATTATCGGAGCAACGATCTTTTCTCCAAAACTCTGCATTCGAGTAGAATTACCGGAGCAAATTCTTAATAGTAAAATGCATACGGAATATAATCATCCTTCTCGAAAACCACTTTTAAATTTAATGAGGTAAGTTTTATTTAAAATTTAAGCTTCTTGTGGAGTATAAATTTCTATTTTTAAAGGTATTTTGCTTATACTATTAAATATATCTTGTTATATCTAATTATAAATCTGTTATAAATATATCTGATTATATCTAGTTTATTAATTAAACAACAGATTCTTGCTATTTTGTTTTCGTTTCAGGAATTTTTGTTTCTTTTTCTTAAAATTAAAACCTTTATCGTTGAAACCTAGTAAAACGACCTTTGGACTTCAAATTTTTATTATCAAGCCTAATAGAATTAGGTTTTTAAAAAAATTTAATTATTTTAGGTAATTTTACTTATTTCTTTCCATTTTTGTAATTATAGATCAATGATAGACTCTGAGGAGTTCCAAGATGCAATGAATCTGCCTCTCGGACCTACAAATACCTTCGTTTTAGTACAGAAAAGCGACACAAACCAATTGTCCGAATTTTTCATTCCGAAACCTCAGTATGCTTTACCAATACAAACCCCTTGCTTTCGCATTCGGCTGGATCCCAGCGAGGATATTAAAAAAAACTGCCATTGTCCAAGTGCAGTCCAAGTTCTTCACGACTCCAGAAGCGAATACCACATAGGAAACAACAATTTGAACGAATCAAACGAATGCAAACCATCGGCTCCTTATCAGTGGTACCAATCCAAGGAAGTGATCAAAGGCTTTAAGTTTCTCAGATGACATTGAACTAAAAAAGAATTTAGAAATAGAAATTCGTTTAGCGTATTTGAGAAATCTGAAGGCTACTTGCAATAAGTGATTTTTTCTAGTATCAGTAATTCATTTTTTTGTATTTTTATATTCTCCTTTCAAGAAGAACAAATGACTGTGAATGATATTCGTAATATTGACATGTCTTTCAATCATTTCTGATAACCATATTTGATAGACGATATTTGATATTTTCTGATTAAGAAATGCGGTATTTTATATTGGAACTTGACTAACTAGATATTTAATTTTCAAAAACGAATCTTGAAATTTTTTATACACAAAATTAAAATACTATGCTAATCGAATTGAAAGCATTAACAATTTTGATTTAATTTATATTTTGATCTCTTTTAAAATAAGCGTAATGTTAAAAATGACGGCAGTGGATTTTTTCTATTTTTTAATTGACAAATCTCTAAACTTGTGAAATTTTCGAACTTTCTAAATTTTTTTTTTCAAAAGCTAAAATTCCAGATTTATCTTTTTAGTAAAGAGTAAAGATAGTTTGTCAGTTTGGAGTATAATAAAGATTTCCAAGAGTATTTTAAATTCATCTAATTTTTAAGTTTATAAATTTTCTAATTTTTCAAATTTCCAAGGACTCATATTTATATTCTCTAAATTCTATTTATTACTAAATCTTTAAAAATAGAAAGTAAGTACTGAATGCGATAAAAAATTTCACGAGTTTTTTTTTCAATGAGAAATTCAAACGATGATATTTTTCATGATAATTTATAATTTTGTATTTAGAAGATAATTTTATATTACGTTAAAGCGCTTTGAAATAACTGGTATGACTTTGTCATTGCTCAATTACCTATTAGATATGTACATTGCATGACCCTAAAACCACAGGACTCTATCTTCGTCAATAAAATAAGAATTAGAATCAAGGAAACAAATTCGTTGATGAACCTTAGAATGATTTTAAATGCTTAATTTATACTTTGATGCGTTCTAATAACACTGATCAACAAAAATGACCTGTCCTCGCTGAATGCGACATATCATTTCCAAAGTACTTTTCAATGCTGAACACGAATTTGGCTTCCGTTTGTTACTATCACGTCTAGTTTAATAGATATTTGCAATTAAAATTGATAATAAAAAGTTGTTTAACAATTTTTTTTAAGAGTGAAAATTTTTTCCGCCCTCAACGCAGGTCATTTCAATTTGTTTTTTAACACAGTTTGCGAATATCATCTTACTTTAACGATATCTGTAACGGTTTTTGAGATATTCTCAAAAAACTGAAAAAAGTGCTAAAAATGTACTGAAATTTCAGTGCTTTGTGATTCAAGACATATTTACTTTTTTTAAATAAACAATAGGTCGATTTGTTTGTTTTTTCATGAAGAATAATTATCTTAAAAAAACTTAAATTCGGATTATCTGTTTCTGAAATATCTTGAAAAATGTGTACCCTTCTTTTCAATTTCCGAAAAATAAACAAATGCACACTTAAACCAAATTTTCATGAATAGGCTTCATTTTTTTTGCGCAATCAACTCGAAATGATTTGCCACAGTCTCCTTGCTGCCATATTTTTTATAATTACAAAAATGGTTAATTATGTGAACAATTTTTATAAACGCACATTTTGAGCATTTTTGCATAAATAGGCCTAATTTTTTTTTTGTGGAATGAACTAGAAATGCCTTTCCAGGGACTCCTTGTTATCATATTTTTCATAGTTTCGTGTTTTTCACCTGTTAATTATGTAAACAATTTTTATAAACAAATGCCCATTTTTACCTTTTTTTTTCATAAATAGACTTCATTTTTTGCGGAATGAACTCGAAATGTTTTGCTAAAGACTCCTTGCTACCATATTCTTCATAATGACAATTATTGCTACTTATATCAACAATTTTTATAAACAAATGCACATTTAAACCATTTTTTCATGAATAGGCCTAATTTTTTTTAGCATGAACTACAAATGTCTTTCCAGAGACTTCTTGCTATCATATTTTTCAAAGTGAAAAAAACTGTTAATAACGAGGTTAATTATATAAACGATTTTTATAAACAAATGCCAATTTTCACCTTTTTCATAAATAGACTTCATTTTTTTGCGTAATCAACTCGAAATGTTTTGTCAAAGACTCCTTGTTACTATATTTTTTACAATTACAAAAACTGTTGATTCCGTAAAAAAATGAAGTCTATTTATAAAAAAAGGTGAAAATTGGCAGTTTTATATAAAAATCGTTTATATAATTAGCTTCATTATTAACAGTTTTTGTCACTTTGGAAAATATGATAGCAAGGAGTCCCTGGAAAGACATTTGTAGTTCATGACTAAAAAAATTAGGCCTATTCATGAAAAAATGGTTCAAATGTGCATTTATTTATAAAAATTGTTTATATAAGTAGCAATTATTGTCATTATGAAAATATGGTAGCAAGAAGTTTTTGGCAAAACATTTCGAGTTTATTTCGCAACAAAATGAAGTCTATTAATGAAAACAAGGTAAAAATAGGCTTTTGTTATAAAAATTATTTACATAATTAACAGGTTTTGTCTCTATGAAAACTATGATAGCAATGAGTCCCTGGAAAGACATTTCTAGTTCATTCCACAAAATAAATTAGGCCTACTCATGCAAAAATTGTCAAAATATGCATTTCTTTATAAAAGTTGTTCACATAATTAACAATTTTTGTTATTATGAAAAACATGGAAGCAAGGAGACTGTGGCGAATCATTTCGAGTTGATTGCGCAGAAAAAAATGAAGCCTATTCATGCAAATTTGGTTAAAGTGTGCATTTGTTTATAAAAATTATTTAAATAATTATTGTTGGAATCTCATCCGTGTCGATTCGGTCAAAAAACATGTTCGCTCAAACAAGCGTGGAACCTTTGAATATAGATAAATGAAGATATGATGCCTAATACAGCATTTAGTATAATTTTTTGGAAATTGAAAAGAAGGGAACACATTTTTCAAGATATTTCAGATTCGGATTATCCGATTCTAAAATATCTTGAAAAATGTGTTCCCTTCTCTTTCTTTCAGTTTTGTGAGAAAATTTAAGAACCGTTATAGATATCGCTAAAGTAAGACGATATTCGCAAACTACGTTAAAAAACGCGTCGAAATTACCTGCCTTAAGTAAGGAAAAAACTTGTCGCTCTTAAAAAAAATTGTTAATCAATTTTTTATTAACAATTTTAATTGCAAATATCTACTAAAATAGACGTGATAACAACAAAGAGAAGCTAGATTCGTATTCAGCATTGAAAAGTACTTTGGAAATGATATGTCGCATTCAGAGAGGACATAGGTCATTTTTGTTGATCAGTGGCTTTTAGCCAAAATTTTCAATCGAATTAGACGTTATTTTTTTAATTTAAGGCTTATAAAATTTTCAAGAATGTTTTTGTAGCACACTTTTGAAAATGTTATTTAAAAGTTTTTTATTGAACAATAAAAATGAAAAAAAAATTTCATAAGGTGTCACTTTGCAGTAAATTATCCGTTTTATTCGAATACACTCTTAATCAATGCAGAAATATTTTAGAAATATGTAAAATAATATATAAAATATGCTAAGTATGTTAAATATGTAAAAAAATTCGAATTGTTATAAACAAATTACTGGACGAAAGTGAATTTCTGAGTATAAGCGATGTTTGTTAACTTCTGACGTGTATTTTTGGGAGAAAATGTATGTATTTATATACTTAAGGGTATTTGATACATAATGATGCCTGATTTTTTATTTATATTCAGCGGGTTTATCAAGAGAGAAATGCAAATATAATGCTGAAATTTGAGGAAATAATAAGG
>JBAGKK010506100.1:0-14358 GCA_037177015.1 Euceroptres primus | reverse complement strand
GCCTCAATATATTATTTATTATTTACCATAATTTCAGCGTAATATTTGTATTTCTCTCTCAATAAACCTGTCAAATAAAAATAAAAAACGGTCGGTAATTAGATGTATATGACATATGTGTATTCATAAAATTACAAAATTTACTTAGGGCAGTAAACGTAAATCATGAGGAATAAATAATATCGGAGCGCGTAGCGCGACGATTAATAATATCGGAGCGCGAAGCGCGATGGCCACTCCGCGCGCCCTAGGCGCACTTAAACTTGCGAGCGAAGCGCACGACGAGATTGTGCCCGCGCCCCCGAAGGGGGCCGGGCAGATGTTTTATGGTACTCTCATGGAATCGAGTCCATCATTAAATTGTTATCTTGGGGCATGTTTATATTTTAGACTTTAGTTATTAACATATTCTTTTGAACCATCATTATACTATCTTAATCGCATAGCAAATCTTTGTAATATATAGTTGGATTTAATAAAGTTATTTATTACTTTTTTTTGTCTTTAAATTTATCACAGGCCCTGAAAGACCTGGTCGTATAACCGCTAGTACGGACTAAATCAAGTACAGCAGCCAATCAGCAATTAAAAAATTTTTAAACACGCATTATAATTTCCTAAAAAAAACCTCCCCTTCCTTGAAAATTATCAACTTTACAGGGTTAATATTTATTACTTATTATTATATTTATTACTTATTATTAATATATATTATTAATAATATTACAGGGTTAATACTTATTACAAAAAATTTGTACTTCCACCAGCGCTTTTGGATCTGCAAAACAGCATTCTCGATCAAACAATATTTTCTGAGATATTGACGGAGATATCAATTTTCCTTTTTGTTTATTTTCTACAATAAATATTCATCTGATCGCAAATATGTCCAGAAAACTTTTATTGCTTTTTATTTACTCTAACGATATTTAAATTTACGTAATTGCGAATATCTTGCAGACATCTGAAATGCCACTTACGTACTACACAGATTCGGAACCAGGAGATCATAGTGCATCAAAATTGTTACATCCTGAATACGGAAAAACAAAGTCAATTTTATGTATCTAAAGCTAAAGCTCTCCTGACTTATTTACGGAACAAATAACATCAAATATCATCGTGCAAATAACATTAAATTTATTTTTTATTACATTTGTTTACGTGGATATGGAAATTTAATTTTACTTGAACTGGAATTGAGAATTTACGATGGAAGCTGAAAGTGGCGATCTGGTGTGACTTCTGCTGATCCCTCAGTTTGTTCCTGGTGAACGAGCACAACCATTAGAGAACGCAGATGACCGAAAAGGAGGTATTGACCCCAAAAATGCTTACTTACCTGTATTGATGATTGAAAATGGGTTGACTCGAGGTCTGGAACTGGCAGACAGGAGCGGGCTTCTGTGGCAGCATTGTCTCAGGGTCTGGACCTGGCAGGCAGGAACTGGTGTCTGCAGCAGCGACAGGAAACCTGGCGGATGACCTCAGGAACTGGCAGGCAGAAGCCGGCGTAGGTGGCAGTGACAGGAGACTCTAGTAGATGCCTCAGGAACTGACAGGCAAAAGCCTGCGTTGGTGGCAGCTACAAGAAACCTGGTGGATGAATCAGGAATTAGTAGGCAGTAGCCTGCGTTGATGACAGCAACAGGAGATCTGGTGGATGACTCAGGAATTGACAGGCAGTAGCCTGCGTCGGTGGCAGCTACAGGAAACCTAGTGGCTGATTCTCGATGAACCTCGTAGTTCTGAGATGCGGTTTCTCTGGATTCTCAGCGCTTAAACTATTTAGTTGATTGAAGCTTGATGAAAAATAAACTGAGCCTTGGTATCAGAAAGACTTGAAGTATTGATTATCCAGACCACACCCATTGGAACGGAGAGATGGGACCCAGCAGAAGGTAGTTTCGACGTCGCGACCAAAAGTGCTCATGCAGCCAAGTTGCGCTCTTTATATATCCTGGGGGTCGCGGAGCATCCACAGAAGGTATCCTTTTTTTACTCACGTTGTTGAGTGGCAGAATCGATTTTAAAACAGCGACAGGTAAACAGAGACAAGTAGACGCCAAGCAGTTGCCATAGGAGTTGTTTGCGATCTTTGACAAAATCAATACCTAACCCGATGACGAGCAGGCGCGAAAGGTAGGCGCCAGGCCTTTGGTAAAGGGCTTGTTTTCCAGAGAAAATTGATTGCAAAGTATTTTTTTATTTGTACTACTAATATGCTGATTTTATTAATTCCAGTTTTAATTTAATTATCTGACACTATGATAATAAATTTCCTCATTTGCGATTGACTATCACAAACCGTCATGGTGACATGACAGAAGCATCAAAGAAACTAATAGGGCCTCTTCGATCCGACGGAAATGGGTATAACGTCTGGACTACGAAAACAAACTGACTAAAAGTTGGAGAATTTTTGGTTGGAGTTGGAGATTTCTCAAGTTTCCAAAAGTTGGAGATTTCTCATCGCATGTTGAATGGTGGGGCACAGTGAACATTTTTTAGGATTTCCGGGAACTAATATTCCAATATAGACGAGAAATTCAAATGTCTTACATATGACAATATTATTTCAAAGTATAAAAAGTACAAAAAATATTTATACTTTATACAATTGTAATCAATATTTTAAAATTAACGAATTGAAATTATACTTGTGCTTTGCCTTCAGATCTTATGTTTTTTTTTTTTCAAAAACGGTTGAAGATACGAAATTAGGGAAAAGGAAAAAAATGTTTGTTTCGACGAGAACAAATGAGCACAACTTTTTCTTTGTAAAAATTTTCGAAATTAAAAATTTTTCATTTTTGAGTTTTTCAAATTTGATTTTTTTAAAAAAATGGTTAAAGATACGAATTATTGGAAAAGAAGAAAAGTATTCGTTTCGACGAACTCAGTCCTTTTGCTTTGAGAATGGGGCACCTATAACATGCATTTTGGGCCTTTATGGGCCCAAAATGTCGTGTCTAACAACTGGCGTTTTTTGGGACGCGCTGTTCCTTTGATAAGGGTTTTCTCGGAGACTGTTTCTTTTTTCAAGGCGCGCCTTTCACGATTCAATAGAGCTAAGTTATAGCTTGAAAGTAACTTATTGTTTTTTTCTTAAATTAAATGCGTCAAAGTTAGACAATTGTTTGTGCTTCCTGTAAAATTTGCGTTTTGGCACTTACGCTCTTTTGCTCGCCGACCCTTCAATTATTATTGTTTTTAACATTTTTATTAAAATGTACTCAATTTTTGTGATTTTCTCGTAAATGAGAAATTCCAGATATGCACCAGTATGGGACGTGTTGTTGAGTGTCCTACTTAGTGGATTTAACGCTAAGCAGAACCACAGTGCACTGAATGAGTTTCCTTGGTAGAATATTGTCTTAATTCGATAAAACATCGGAAAGTGGGTTAAAAACGATCGCAGGATGTGAAACTAACAGACAGAGAGAATTAAATAAAAGGGTGTAAAAATGATGGGTTTTCATGGAATTGTACTCGAAAGACGGTTTTCACGAGTACCACACTAGTTTGTGAATTTTTTCCCCGATATTTGAGCCAACATTATAAGCTTCAGAATTATGACCACCAAATTAGAAACGCAGTGATCCCGAAACACCATAAATGCTAAACATCAAAACAATCTAGCAAGATTTTACAATTTTTAAGCTTACGAGCCGCCATATTGGATTTGCCACTTTAATTCTTCAATTCTGGCCTCAGATTCAGAATCAGCGATCCATAAAACCCCTGGATATCAAGTTTCGAAAAGATCGAACAAAATTTTTGGTTTTTCAAATTTACGCTATATTGTATTCGACATTTTGAGTTTTGAAAATCTGAGGTCAGATTTGGTTGCATCGTGAATATACATGAGACAAATGAACTAAAAGAAAATAAATTTTGTAATTTAATTTGTGAATGCTATCTTACCAAGGTTCGTTGATGTTTTGGCAGTAAATCATATCTATCAATAAAATCCATAGCTCTTTGTGTTCGCTGACATAAATGTCTTGTTATAGCCAACTGAAAACTAGCACATAAATTATAAATATGCGGAATGACTTTGTCTCCAATTATGTTAAACTTTCTTTCACATTCTAAAATATGTGCCACAGCAGCAGTTTTTAGGCCAGAGAAGCTAAAATTGCAATCCACGCAATGCGCTAAGGGTACTGGAAAAATGAATTGCTTAGTGTCTTCCGCCCGACTAGCAGCGGTTTCTATTGCTTGACCACCACTTAAATCCATAAAATCCAACAAGTTTCTCATTTTCAATCTTCGTGAAACCTGAAAAAAATTTATGAATTAATTACTACATAAGATCCCATGTAGGAACTTTCATGGATTCCTTAAAGGCGTTCACGTAGTATCCCACGTAAGATCCTACGTGGACGCCTTTATCACTACATAAGATCCCATGTAGGAACTTTCATGGATTTCTTAAAGGCGTTTACGTAGTATCCCACGTAAGATCCTACGTGGACGCCTTTAACATACAACATACAACATACATACAATAATCGTATAGAAATTTGGTTCACGAAATATTGAAGAAACCTATGCAGGTTCCGTTGTCATTTCCTACGTCAATATCTTTTTCTATGTAGAAAACAATTACTAGACGATTAAAAATATACTTCTGGGTAATCCCGAAAGTTTAAAAAAACTACTGCTCAGCTATAGCTGCCATAAAAATCGTAGGAACCAGTACAGGTTCCTTCAAAATTACCTGAACCAAATTCGTACAGATTTGACGTATGGCTTCTCTGGTTCCTTAAAGGTGTCCACGTAGGATCTTACGCGGGACACTGCGTAGACGCCTTAAAGGGATCCGAGGAACTTCCCACATGGAATCTTATGTAGGGATTTTCAGTAGCGTCCGGAAGAAAGTTGTATATTCACATCGCATGTGGTTTCCGTATGAACTTATTCGATATACATATACTATATATGATATCATATACAGAGTTCATATGATCTCCATATGAGCTCTATAACTATATGATATCATGCGATAGCTAATATAAGATCATGCAATATCTAATATGAGCTTATATATAGTGCCCATATGATCTACATGTGAACTCTGTATGAGTTTTATGATGCCTAACATGAGCTCATGTACAGGTTTCAAATTATTTCCATATGAGCTCATACAATGTCTAATCTTAGCTCACACATAGTTCATATGATCTCCATATAAGCTCATAAGATATCTAATATTAGATCCTATGATCTTCATATGAGCTCTATGTGAGCTCATACGATGTCTTATATGAGTGATGAGTGATGGCACCACTAGTGCGTATAGAGCTTATTTTCAGTTAGTAGCATCTCTTGCAGGAACACACACCACATTTCAGCCAGTCCCGTCTATTACTCTGTGCTGATAGAAGAGTGAAGCTGCATTAAATTGCTAGTGCTGTGAGTATCACAAAGGAACGGTACATAATATTTTGCATCAACATTTAGTCAGGAGAAATCTATCCACAAGATGGGTGCCGCGATTGCTAACAGTTGACCAAAAACAAAATCGTGTGAGGCTTTCCAAAGATGGTTTGCAGCTGTTTCAGCGGAATCCACAGGACTATAGGCGTCATTTCATCACTGTGGATAAAACATGGATACACCTCTACACGCCTGCAACCAGGGAAGAATCCAAACAATAGGTTGCCAGAAAGGAATCTGCACCAAAGAAAGCAAAGACCGTTCCTTCAGCCGGGAAGGTTATGGCGACTGTATTTTGGGATTCGCAAGGAAAAATCTGTATCCACTATTTGGAAAAGGATTAAAATATTACAGGTTCATACTATGCATCATTACTGGACCGTTTGAAAACAGAGCTGCAAGAAAAACGTGCAAGATTGGCCCATAACAAAGTTCTTTTAAATCACGACAACGTACCAGCTCACTCATCTGCAGTTGTGGCCGCAAAATTGATAGAGTTAGGGTTCCAATTCGTTCCGCATCCTCCCTATTCTCCAGATTTGGCTCGCTCGCACTACTACTTTTTCCCCAATATAAAAAAATGGCTGGCTGGAAGGAGATTCTATTCAAACGAGGAGGTGATTGTGGAAACGAATGCCTATTTTGCAAAGCTGGAAAAATCCTATTATTCGGAAGGGATCAACAAACTGGAGCAGCGTTGGACGAAATGTATAAGACTAAAAGAAGACTACGTTAAAAAATAAAAATGGTTTGTCCTGAAAAACTAAGTAGTTTTCATTTTTTCAAACTTTTCAACCCACCTTCGTATGTCCTGCAATATGAGCTCATGCATCACTGATATAAACTCATATTATATAAATATGCCCTTCAATGACCTCAAATATGAGCTCATACTATGTTTGATATGAGCTCATATGGTCTGTAATGTGAGCAAATATGAGCTCATATGAACAAAAGCTCATATTGTTCATTGGAAGTTTGTCTAAAATTCTGTTGATTGAATTTTATTGGTAATAATTTTTTATGAGATTTGTTTAATAAATAAATTTTTTACAGTATATATACATTGCGACCCTCGATCCATAGGCTTAAGCCAGTAAGTAGACAACTTTCTCAAAAAAAGAGATGAGAGGCGTGAGGAAGCACAGGGGCCCGCGAAATGACGCGAGGGCGCAAGTCACGGTCTCCCACTCACGCACTCGGGCGCATGGTAGGGAGGTCTCGCGGCCCAGATTTGAGAGGGTGGATTGCGCGCAAAGAAGTGTGCAGTTGGTGGCTCGGCAGCAAGCCGAGAGGAACACGGAGCAGAAGTCTCTTGGGGTGGAATAAGGAAATTTTTTCTTTATATCTGACTCAAGTTCTTTTGCTCACTAGTACGTGCAGTTGGGCCGATCATTGAAGTCGAACTTCAATAATTGAGTTTGGTACCGCACTAGAAAAGAGATCCTTTAAGACTTCGAAACTAGATCTTTCCATTTTCGAAAGCTTAAGGCAATCCATCCTTGAACTCGAAATCGAGCTTACTGACTTTCGATGTGTCATAGAATTGTCTTGAGGTGGAAAAGAGAAATTTTTCTTTCTTTGACTTTAAGTCATTTTGTGCTCAACACTGCGCTTTTGTTTAGTAAAGTCCGTTCTTCCTTAAAATTGTCTTGGGGTGTAGGTGAGGAATTTTCTTTTCCCTCTTATTCTAAGTTCTTTCAGGAAAACTTGACAAAAATAAAGAAATTTTGTTTTCAGAGAGAAATAGAGAGAACTATAAACTCTCCTGCGCTTACTCAGCCTCCTATAGATAGGCTCGTTGAATATAAAATAACAGAAAATATATGCGGAAAGATAGAAAAAAAGAATATATTAATAAATTAGAATTGCATAGGATTGATAAAGGAATCTGTAGTATTTACATCTAAATGAATTAGGAAGAATTTGATTTCTATGATTTTATAGAAATTTAAGACCTGATCTTTAACACGTTAATTAAATAGCGACTTTATGTAAAAAGATTAAGCATTAATAAATAACAGTAAAATTTCTTTATCCCAAAGAGGGTTTGATTAGTGAGAGAGAGGGGGAGGATAGAGAGGGGGTGGTAGAGAGGGGGTGGGTAGAGGGGAAGAGGGAGTGTGGGTGTCGAGGGAGGGGATGGGGTGGATGCAGGCAGGAGAGGAGGCGAGAGGGAGGGGGAGAGGAGTGTACAGAGTGAAAGAGAGACTCTTGTGAGTCTACATTTTCCGACAACTGAATCGAGGCTTGGACGTATGATCCTAAAGATTAATTAATAGACAGGGACAGAAATATAAGACTAGGATAGAACAGGGCCTACTTTTGTAATTAGCTCAGGATTAGGCGTTATTGAATAAATGATTTTTCTTTATTAAAAGGACTGAAATATTATTTCTTCCCTCGTGAGAAACCCCGACCGATTTGCATGGTTATTTGATAAATAAAATTCTGAATATTATATTTTTCTAGTTCTGCCTGAATTATTATTGAAAATAAATGAATGAATAATAATTTTATAAATAAAAAATACCTCCTAAAACGCGAGGGTCTCATTTGGCGCCGAATGCGGGGCACGAAGAGTATAAAAAGAAATAAGATTCTCATGGTAAAATTAAAATAGTTTAGGGATGGATCAGCGTAAAGCAATCGGTTTATTTTTTAGTGGCAATAAAGCGTTTAAGAAAGTGTATTAACCGTCGCCTACTAGCCAGAAAAATCTTCCTTTAGGAATGAACGAACTCGATAAATATCTAGAAAGTCGAAAAATTCCGGAAAACGCGAAAGTACAAAAAAGTGCAGTGCTACGTGACAATAAAAGAAATTAAAAAGAGACTAGAAAACTTTTTTTTGTGGCTCTATAAGCAAAGTTCGAGCAAGTGAATAAAAACAAAAACTAAGACAAAAGAATAAAATGAGTAAGGGAAATTTAAGATCGACAAAAACGGGGGAAAGAAGAAATAGAAGAAGAAATATAGGATAATAACCGAGGTAAATGAGCATAGAAAAGGCATGGCAACTGGGGGGCAGTCAGAGCCTCAAGAAAAAACTTTCGAAAGAACGTGGAGAGAAATCAATAAAAAGATTGATGCACTCGAAAAGAGAGCAAATAAAATGATAGAAGAAGAAAGAAGACACCGAGAAAAAAGAGAGCAAGAACAGGAAAGTGTTTTACAAAGAAGATTGGAAACCCTGGAAGCTAGCATTATACGGTCACTTGAAGCCAAAACCAACACCGCGCACAGCTTAGAGTCAAGGAATAATCGCGTGGAGGACCACATTAAAAGAATATTCGGCACAATCGAAGAGAGCCGTTGAACGAAGGATAGAAGAGGAAGAGCGAAGGGATGAACGATCACCTGCACAGCACCGGGCTCACATTAAGTATGTGCTGTCCGAATACAATGGTGAGAGTAGTCCGATTCGACAGATCAACCAATTACGACAATATTGTAGGGCAGTAAAGCCCAGAGAAAGCGACATGGAGTACTTAATCGAGAAGTCATTATCAGGACCAGCAGGAGACTGGTGGCAAATAATCAAATATTGTGTAAGTAGCTTCGATGGATTCATTCAAAAGTTGAGACAACGCTACTGGAGTGGACTAGCTCAACATGGAGTCAGACGGAATCTCGCATTTGGCAATTTTGTAAGTGTGAAAAAAATATAGCGAGCAGAATATGCCATAAAGATCTATGCTGAAGTCCAGGAGTTAGATCCGCCACCCACCCCTATGGAAATAATACAGAAGTTATCATGACATTTCGGAGAAAAGATAAAATATGCCATAGTGGGAAGGGGTGTGAAAACGATAGAAGAACTAATAGAAGACTAATAGAAGACCTTGATAAGATTGGTGCATCAAATCATAGTCGATTTGAAAATCGCAAGTGGCGACAACCCTAAACAGAGTATGGCACCGGCACCCGACATCAGTCAACGAATCCACCGTTTGGAGCGTGGAGGGCCAATCGCAGGGGGGGGGGGCAGATAAACAAAAATTGTTACAACGCTCCATGGAATAATAATAATCGACAAAATAATGATTTTTTATTAAAAGGATTTTTCTTTATTAAAATATGCGATAGAAAAATGGTAGCTATCAAGGGGGAGGTAACTCCATACAGAAACGGTCCTTCCCAGCAGGGGGGCAGAGCTTATCCGGCAATAACGCATGGTGAAACTAATCATCTCAACCACCATACCGAATTAGAAATCTAGAATCTGAGGAGGAGGTCCCACCAGAGGTCATGGATGAAAGTTTAGGAAGAGAAAAGACCGAGGCGATGTCACGTTAAGAAAAAAAGAGGAGAATGAGCAATCTAACGTGGGACCTGAAGTAATATTTTTCACACACTTGATGACTGACACAAGATCTGAGTTGATGGAAGAAATACCAGAACAGACAACAGAAAAAAGATCAAAGTGCATTATCGCAAATTTTCAGATCGGCCAGATCCTTACAAAAGCTCTCATTAATACTGGAGCAGAAGTAACATGCCTATCAGAAGATTTTGTGAATAATAACAAAGAGCGGTTTGAAAAGTCTCTCAGTCTTTAAATCACGGGAGTGTCCTTGGCGGGACCCATTGGAGGAAAGACTGCGCACCTTAACAAGCAAATATAAACTGACTTACAACTGCCTGATCATGTACTGTAGCTCGTTTTTCGTCGTACCAAGATTATCAAGATCATATATTATTAACCTTCTATCTCCCCGTTTTCCAAAAGGACCTTTGGGAACTTTCTACCCTCCTACTTTCCAGAAGGACATTTGGGAACCTTCTACTCCCAACCTCTCCAGAAGAACCTTCGGGAACCTTCTACTTTCAAACTCTCCAGAAGGACCTTCGGGAACCTTCTACTCCCAAACACTCCAGAAAGACCTTCGGGAACCTTCTACCTCCCTATTTTACAGAAGGACCTTCGGGAACATTCTACCTTCCCATTTTCCCAGAGGCACCTTCGGAAATTTTCTATCATCTTACTTTCCAGAAGGACCTTCGGGAACCTTCTTACCCAATCTCTCCGGAAGAACCCTCGGGAACCTTCCATCTCCCATACGGATTGCATAAAACCTGATCCGGACAAAGTGGAAAGCTTAAAAAATTTCCCACCCCCACGAAACGTCAAGCAATTGAGAGGATTCTTGGGTCTAGTAAATTTTTATCCAAAGTTCAACAATCGACCAGCTGAGGAAACGGTGCCTTAACTCAAACTCATTAAAAAAGGAACATCATGGAATTGGGATACTCAAGCACAGCAAAGTTTCGAGAAAATAAAATACTATTTTCTGAGTCCATACTGCTGTACTTTCCGGACCCTAAAAAAAATTACTACCTGGAGACAGACGCAAGTAATTATGCATTTGGGGCCGTATTATACCAATTGAATGAAAAGAGGGAGAAAGATAATTTCTTTAGCGACCGAACTATGAAAGGACAAGAAATTACATATTTCACAACAAAGAAAGAACTTCTAGCTATTGTGTGGGCTTTGAAAAAATTCCGCACATATTTTCAGGGAGCAAATATCATCAATAGGACAGATCACATAGCACTGACCTTCCTGAAGACCTGTAAGTTTGTCAACGCGAGACTTACTCGATGTCTATTAGCCATACAGGATTACAAAATCAAGAAAGAACATCTTCCTGGAAAAGAGAACATTATGACTGACTTCTTGAGCAGACTACATTCTGAAGAGGATATTAAAACTACCAAAAGAGAAACTGTAGTCCGAATTAACGCACTCACTTATTCATGCAAAGAAGAAATAAAAGAAAAAATTAGAAATATATTGCATTTCCAACAAAATGACAGACGAATTAAACTTATCAGAAAACAAATGCAAAAAGATCTAGAAAAGAATAGATACAAAGTAATAGAAGAAATATTATATTATCAAAATGAAACACATCACCGAGCGTACGTACCACAGGAATTAATAAAAGCTCTTGTCTGGGAATGCCATTTCACTTATGGCCACTGCGGCGCCGATAAAACATCGACTTTTACGAAAATATTTCTATTATCCACGAATCGCAAAATTCGTTAGACAAACCTTGAGTATGTGTGACTCGTGCCAAAGAAAGAAAATTTTTATCACAACATCACAGGCACTGTTACAACCAGTATTTCCGAAGAAACCTTTGGAAATTGTCTCTTTGGGTTTTTTAGGACCGTTAACCGCATCCAAATATGGGAATGAGTACATATTGGTCATGATGGACACGTTCACAAAGTACGTAAAGCTATATCCATTACAAAAATCCACCAGTGATATAACAATAAAGAAGCTAGACAACTTTATCGAAGAAATTGGAAAACCTGAGAAGATTCTGTCGGATCGGGGGACTTAATTTACCAGTAAAAAATGGTCACATACACTAGAAGAGAGAGGTATTCGAATGATACTTAGTTCCATGAGGCACGCTCAAGCCAATATGGTGGAACGAGTAAACAGGGAGTTGGCAAGAATCCTCAGAACGCTGCTGTCATCTACTCAACACAACACATAGTTCTCACAGATTCAGAATATCGAATCAATTATCAACGAATCACCACACGAAACAACGGAGGTCACACCTTATGAGGCCATATGGGGCAGAAAACCAATGCGATGGTGGGAAAATCTGATGCCAATCATACCTCAGGAGGAGCAAGTGGACCAAGAAGAGCAGATAAGAGTCTTGAGAGAAAGAATAAGAACTAAGAGAGAAAGAAGATTGCATAGAATCAACAAGTGTAAGAAAGGAGTCTCTTTCATGGTGGGGGAAGAAGTTTTGGTAAAAGCGTGCAATGTATTTAACACCCAGACAGGCACGGTAGGCAAGTTACTGGCCCCATACGAAGGTACTTCTACAAGTACCTTACGCTGTTAAGCAACAAGTAGACGGCAATGTTCACCTATTGATGGGCGCTAGGACGGGGAGGGTAAGGGGGTAGTACCATGCCGATGATTTGTAGAAGTACCGAAATATGGAAGAGAGCGCCATGGAAAAAATGGAGGGGGGATGACAACACTTGACTGAACACGGAAGCAGGATGCGGGCGTTCCAAATATCAGTAAGATAGTAAGATCATGTAAGATCAGTTGTTACATCAGTAAGACGTAAGATCAGTTGCAGTTCGAACATCTTAGTAGTTATTAACGCATCATAGAAGAGTCCAATGTCAAATTACTGTGTGATAAAATGAAGTGCTCATTTTATAAAAAGACAAAACAAATAGTTGAAGCTTCTTCAGATCAAAGTAATTTATTTACACGTGAACGGTACGAACAAATACTCTGTGAAGTGAAAGAAGCAAAACAGTTGAAAAAGAACGGCGAGCCACTAACAACAAAACATTATAGACGCCTGAAACGCTATGATTTCATCATTATTGGAAATGCAGAAAAATTAATAGAAAAAAGGGAAGATTCGTCCACTTTATGTTACTACTGTAAAACAGAGGACCTGTTTGACCATATCAACATGGGGCATAAAAGAATGAGAGGTACGTTATAACGTGATATATATTATGTATTAAAAAAATATGTTCTTTTTAATATATTTGGAAGGTCAGAAAGTTCGTTCCATTTTAAAAAAATGTATGATGCATTGCAGAAAAAATGACCATAAAAATTTTGAAAAAATTATCTAAAAAGCCAACCTAAACTAAAATTCAAAGTTTTTCCGCCAAAACTTATTTATTTATAAAATATATGAGATATGTTATTTCTATTTAGGTATGTTGTTTCTATTTCTGTTTTGAAAAATCAGAAATAAAGGGATACTAACATTCAAGAGGACTTTTAAAATTTTTAAAATTTATCTAAATATATCAAATGATTTCGGTGCAAACGCAGATTGTATTAATAAGAATATTATATTTAGGGTATATAATAGAAAATAGTTTAAAAAATAGTTTTAAAATTAAGTTTCATATATATGTTACAGTTATGGAAGCAGAATTTTAAAAAAATATTGTAACATCACACGATAGACCATTGTAATAAATTTAGCGCTATATGAAGAATATCAGTTGATGAAGAAAATTCACAAAAAGGGTCTTGTTGTAAAACCGATTATTTCTGATGTCATGAACTCAAGATGTCAAGTAGATCTGATTGATATGTTAACAGAATACCGATTCATATTAAAGTACCAAGACCATCTCACAAAGTTTACTTTTCGCCGTCCACTTAAGACAAAAACTGGTGAGCAGGTTGCGTATCATCTTTTGAATATTTTCTGCACACTTGGAGCTCCTAGCCTTCTTCAAAGTGACAATGGACGAGAATTTCAAAACAAGGTTATTAAGAATATTGGTACTATGTGGGAGGGTCTAAAAATGTTCTATAGCAAACCTCATCATTCGCAAAGCGAAGTTTCAGTTGAAAGATCCAATCAGGATGTTAGGGATGTCGTAATATCATAGATGGCAGATGAGCAGACGAAAGCATGGGCAGAGAAACTTCGATTCATCCAAAGCAAAAATAACCAATTCTCGTGCAGAAATTGCCTCATTTAGACCTGCTTTAAGTGTAGGTTTGACTAGGCTTTGGTTAGAGTTTCTATTTTCAATAAAAACATTTTAATATAATGGGGCGATAGTCGGGCAACGATATGCCCTTAATATCTCATTAATTGTAAATCTTATATTGTCATTCTGGCTTGAAAATAATTCGATGTCACCAAGATATAAGCGAAAGTTTAATGGTGTATTAAGGAGTTTTTCTTTCCAAAGCCCCAGATCGGGTAAAATTAGGGAAATCCTGAATTTTTTCACATTTGGTACCTTAAAAAGAAGAGATCTACATTTATATATAGGGTAATACTTATTATAACTATTGACTAACAATAACTAATTTATATTCGACAAACACTTATATATATATATATATATATATATATATATATATGTGTGT
>JBAGKK010506089.1:0-14359 GCA_037177015.1 Euceroptres primus | reverse complement strand
CAGGTTGAATCTGATTCAGACCAGGTTGACTGTAACGTCCAGGTTTAATCCGACTCGGACCAGGTTGACTCCAACTTGTGCTAGGTTGATTCCAATTCGTGTCATGTTGAGTCGATGTGGCGACTGGTTTATTCCCACTTGAGACAGGTTGAATCTGATTCAGACCAGGTTGACTGTAACTTCCAGCTTCAATCCGACTTAGATCCGGTTGACTCCAACTCGTGCTAGGTTGATTCCAATTCGTGTCAGGTTGAATCCATGTGGCAACTGGTTTATTCCCACTTGAGACAGATTGAATCTGACTCAGACCAGATTGACTGTAACGCCCAGGTTTAATCCGACTCGGACCAGGTTGACTCCATCTCGTGCTAGGTTGATTCCAATTCGTGTCAGGTTGAATCCTTGTGGCAACTGGTTTATTCTCACTTGAGACGGGTTGAATCTGATTTGGACCAGGTTGACTCAAACTTCCAGGTTCAATCTGACTCGGGTCCATGGGATGGGCCTCGATCGGGCGTGGATTCAAATCATCAGGGTGTTCAATCCAACTCCAATCCTGATCCAACCAACCATGGCCCAAATGTTCTAGATCAGACGGGTTCTGAATAATTGAATCTCGGCCAGGTTCTCTCCAATATTGCTCTAACATAGCTGAATTTTCAATGTTCATGGGCTGGACCTCGATCGGGGGTAGGTTCAAATCATCAGGGTGTGCCATCCAACTCCAGTCCTGATCAGTCAAATCATGGTCCAAATTTTGTTCTGAATCAATCGCATTCTGATTTGAATCCTGGCCAGAATAATCACATTTGAATCTTTTAAGTCTATGGACTGATTGTGGATTGCAAGGATGCAACACAACTGGATTTTTTCCTTTTGTTTTAATTGTAATTATAAGCGGTTTTGAAGTTGAAGGAACAGGTTCAAGCAAATAATTCTCATTTAATTTTAGCTCAAGACCGAAACTTTCTCCAGTTTTCAGATTAATCTGTTGGTAATATACCTTACCCCATTTTCCAACCATTGTTACAACAACAGGAATTTCAGTTGTAGAACCAACTATATGCTTTAATTCAGCATTCCTCTCGTGTAAACGAACATACTTAGGTCCATAAAAATGCTCTCCACCTGGATAAATGTTTCTAAAGACCTGATGACCATCTACTTCAGCTCCCAATAAAGGCACCATTTCTATATCATTTACTGACTTGCCCACCTTTTTTGTAAACAAATTCTTGAATCGTTTATACTTTTCTGTATTTTGTATACCGAATGAAAGCAATTTCTGTTTAGATATTTTTCGAATTCGCCCAAATACTTCACCTGTCTTCTCTAATCCTTGCCAAGTTAATCTGCCCACAAGTTCAAATCCAGGATCTATTGACCTAATAAGACTAAGAGATACATGCTTGAACATTTGGTTGGTAAGAAGTACTTTTTCGACCATTTCACCTATTACTGCTAGTGATTCTTTGAGTCCAAGATTTAGAGATGCACGAATGGCATATCTTGAAGTAATTGTTTCGACAGAAACACCAGCAGCTAATATCAAACGCTGAGCAGCAAGGCCGCCTAATTTAATACTGAGACTTGCTAGTTCACCTGCAAATGGAATGAAACTAATAAAATCTCCTAAACATGCCAAAGTAGCTTCGACTTGTTCTCCAGCTTGTGCATACGTGATACAATTATGAAGTGGAACAAACATTTGTAAAACGTTTACAATTTTTTGCCCAAAGGTACTTTCATAACCACTATCATACAACTGCTTTCTGAAAGTCTTTGCCTTCATATCTGCTATTCTGTCCTCAAATATATCAAAATTTTCAGTAGCCCTCTTTAGCAAATCTGCATTTTCAAGAACTTCAAGTTTTTGACCTGCTGGTAAATCTACTTGTTTGAGGAAGTCTGTATTACCATCGTTATTATATTTAAGTACGGTTAATCGTGTATTATTTGGATAATATACCATAGCATAAAAACGATCCATACGGTGGTAACGTATTGCGAATAAAAGTATATTTGGTTTAACGATAGCTCGTTCTGGTGGCGTACAAGCAACCTCAATACAGTGAGTTATTCTTACAATCGCCACAGGCCGACTCCTAAAAACTTCTGTATCCGTTGAATTAATTATATCTATCATATTAGCTTCTTTAAATGCTTCTCGAATTAAGTCTTTCATAAATAAACGATATTTCTCCTTGATCTTGTCAACTTGGATAGAATATTTGCTATCTATGTCGGGTAATTGAGAATAGTTACCATCTCTTTTGCAATAATATGTGAGCCATGGAGAAAAGAACTTATATTTTGGAATTGATGTTTCATTGTAGTCGCTTTCTTTCTCAGGCGGACAATCTTCACGTAAAATTTTTTCTGCTATAAATGTACGCGTTTCAAATTTGGACATAGCAAGCTGAAATTGATATACGGGGCTGTTTTGGACCTTTTGATGAATCATCGTAAAAGTCTCATTCAAATGTGAAAATGAAACTTTGAAAACCTCAGACCAAAAGTCATCATTTTTAATTAAGTATGCTACTTTGTTTTGTCTGAATTTTTTTCTTTCTGTACAAGCGTAATACAGTAAGGAAGGAAGAGCAAATATTTGTAAAGCTGATTGATCAATTTCATTCTGCAGGGCTGCCAATTCTATTGGCTCTGACATTTTGATGTAGTCATTAAAAGTAAGATTGGCTAAATTTAATCCAGCTGAACGAGCTAGTGTTAAACCAGCTTGTGCATAAATATAATCAACGTCAATTACTTTTATGTCATGCTTTGGCTGGGGAAATAAGGGCCAGACTAAAGTTTCTAATATTCTTACAATTGCCAAGTAACTGAGATATGAAGCAGAAGCGAATTCGTTAAAATACTTCAAATGTAAGAAATTATTATATATCTCTCGTTTAAGGGATGATAGAGTTAAATTATTGGATAAGTTCACAATTCCAGCCAAGTATCCGTAAACGTTACCGTATCGGGAAAACACAACATTACTGATTACGTACTCAAAGGTTGCATTCACGTATGCTAGATCAAGTGTTTCATTTTCTTTCCCTCCAAATAGATCACTCCCTTTCAATAGTCTATGTACAAGATTCATTTTTGTTTCGGTTTCATTATTACTTTTATCAAGATATTCAAAAAACGCATTTACGATCGGAATGGGCTGAAATTGTTCGTCTTTCCTTATTAAGCTTTCATTGTAAAATATTTCACCGAGTTTATTTATGTAACTAAATACAGAAAGAAAGTGAATAGTTTGCACAGGATCAGCAAAGAGGCTAGTGTTGTTCATTTTGAATTATATATAAAAATTGAAAAAAGATTAATAAAATGGTTACTTGATGAGAATGTTTTATATTAAACTGAATTCATTGCAGTTTCTTTCGTCTTTCAAATTCGCTTCGTTAGCAGCTGGAAGTTCAAATATTAGTCGCCTTATAATTAATCTTTACAGTGACAAAAATACATATTAAAAAGGAGAGGAAATTAATAGCTGTACCTATATTCAACTATAGGACAGATATGCAAGATATTTGCGTGTAATATCTAGAATACCTAGATATTATGATTTAATATATGAGATATTAGAGATAATATTATATTCCTAAGAATTAATATATGAGATATAAAATCATAATATTAAATATTACGCCCTAGTATCTTAGATTCTGGCCCATAGTTTGATATACAGAAATTAATGACCCTTTCCTTTGTAATATTTATTTTCCACAGTGTATAATCCTGCTGTATTAAGAATTTAATAAGAAATCAACACAATTGTTCAAATAATATAGACATTAAATTAGAATATAGAAATATGTGAAATTTTGTATACCTTTGTGAATTTTCAATTTTCTGCTCCAAATATCTCAATTTTTGCAGGCGCGCAAAAATACTGGGTCTCCTCGAATGCAAAAAAAATCGCTCTTTGTATGCAGTTCTAGAAGTATAAAAATGAAATAAAATTTTACTAACAACCCGATTGCAGAAGAGAGATGGGTTTTATTTTTTTCACAGATCATGCATTTTTTATACACCATAATTTTATGGTAATCCAATCTTATTGGATATAAAGAAAAAAGCCGGAATACATGCGCATGTATGAGCTTATGAGAATTATACTTCCCACCTTGTTCTCGGAATTGCTATTGTAGTTTCGCTACTCTCCGCTAGATTTTTACAAAGTTCAGGGTAAGAAATTCCCCCCGTTTGCTTTCCTTGCGTTCTTCCCCCATAGCTTCATTCGTTTCTTTGTGCTAGCTACTGCAACACATACAGTCATAATTTTTCATTCTATCTTTTGTATTTCAAATTATGGAGAAAGAGAAACGTATATGGTCCAGATATACGGACACTATACCTGATCTGACACGTGAATTGATGAAACTGAAGAAAAAAGTGAAAATTGATCGTCGTAGACATTCAAAGAAGTACGTATGCGGAATCTTCCGATTCGTCGGCGTCCCAAGCTTCGTCTCGAAATTCTTCACGAAGCACTTCGCCAATTTCATCAACAGGTGTATCCCGGAGCCCCTCAAGAGACTCACGATCTCCTTCCCGATCATGAAGTTCATCGAAGGCACGATCAACGTCTCTGTCAAACAGACGCTTTTCAAATCCCAGATCTGGCTCACTGGTTGAGCCTGTGCAAAGGTATACAGGACTAATCCAGTTGTATCATTACAAGAGCCCTCTTCTAAGAAAAGGACATTCAATAATAACTCACAGCATATGGAAAAGTTCCGGCTATTTCTAATACGGGAGAGGTTAGGCTACATCCCGATTTAGTCTCAAAATGGCATTTTTTGGTCAGGAACGACCTTTCCACGGAAGAAAAAGAGAACGTAGTCAAAAAATATATTTGAAAAGGTAATATTTTCCTTGATGCCATGGATATAAATCCGACTATTCTGTTGTCGACGAGTGAGTCGTCGATTAAGAGGGATGAACACTTCCAGAACACACAGCGCCTGGCAGGTTCGACCTTATCAGCTCTAGGCATGCAATGAACATGCTTCTCAAGAACTCTGAAAAAGGGCTTGACCCAATCATATTACTCGAATTTTTATCGAATACCGCTAAATTAATCACTCAACTTCACCAGGCGGAAACGGGTGCTCCACGAGCGTCCATTGCACCAGGTTACAGTAAATCGGTTATGTCTATTTTATAGATAAATCGAATAGGGGTACCTTCTTCTTGCGGGATGACTTAACCGAAAAAATTTACGAGTTAAATTCATCGGAGAAGATGAGTAAAGCCCTCAGATTACCGTCTTCTGGGAAAAAAACCGTATTATTAGAAGTCTGGGCATTTAAACTTGAAGTGGTCGCCAATGAGGAATCAAAAGTCATCGTGGGCGAGCCACAACCAAGACGCCCAATCGAAACAACTATTCCAGAGATCTCAGCAAACATCATCTCAGCAGACATCCCGGAGACAGCAGTCGTCGGAACAGTCAAAGGACAGATCCCGGTCATCGACACTATATGGACGGAAGTAGAGGTATGTTTTGCAGGCCGCTTGAAAAATTTTCTCCCATTTTGTCAAAGAATTACTGTCGTCAAATTTGTTCTTCACTGTGTGAAGGGATACCAGAATCCGTTTAAGCGGAAACCATGTCAAGCATTTGTTCCCCTTGACAAAAATTGGTATGATGTTGAAGTCAAATCTCTAAGAATTGAGATTAATGACATATTAAAAATGGAAGCAATCGGTGGACTATTTGTAAATTAGTTACAAAGAATTATTATATGGCAATTTTATACTTGAAAAATGCGTATTTTTTGGTTCCAATCGATAAGAAATTCAGAAAATTTTTAAGATTATCTTTTCAGGGTATTTTTTACGAATTAAATTGCTGGCCATTTGGTCTCAACATCAGTTCATCTGTGTTCACGAAACTTTTGAAACCCTTTGTAAGGTATGTAAAGGGTAAAAGTCTTCTATTAGTTGTCTATTTGGACGATTTTCTTTTTCAGGGTGCTTCTTTCGAAGATTGCTTACTAACTATTCAAACAGCGATTGCATTACTGGAATGGCTAGGTTTCGTAATTAATTACGAAACAAAGTGCCCTAGCTCCTAGCAGAAGGTCGGAATTTTTATGTTTTCAGTTGAATTCGATGAATTCAATTGAAATGCAATTCTAATGCAATTAGAATTGCAATTCTGATGCAATTAGAATTGCATTAGAATTACCTTAAAAAAAAGCAGGAGAATTCGATCTCTCTAATAGGTTTCTTTTTGAGAAAAAGTTCTGTACTATACGAGAATTTGCCCAGTTAATAGGAATTCTCGTCTTTTGTTGTCCAGCAGTACCCTATGGCAAGGGTTACTCTAAAGCTTTAAAACGAGCTATGTTTCAAGCTTTAATAATAACTGATGGCAACTACGATGTTCGGGTGTCTTTGCCAAACCCTTTGCACCCAAGTCTAATTTAGTTTAGACAAACCATAACTTACGTTCGGCACGGAGTCTAATTACGTCAGTTCTGTTTTGAAAAGGGAATCTTGTCTGAGGCGTCAAAATCGGATTGAGAGGCCTTCTGCGAGGACGAGTCTACCTATGGCTTTTGGAACATACATATAAGAACAGTCTTGTCATATAAATGGTCTATATAGAACTTTTAGCTGTGTTTGAGCTCTAAAAACCTTTGCTCCGAGGCTCTACAAGTGTGAGATCCTTTTGTGCGTTGATAAGATAACCACCGTCGCTTACATCAACAAGATGGAGGGGATTCAGCGCCACCATCTTTCCAGAAACTTTCTGAAAAACTGATTATTCTATTAGCGCTGATAGCGGGCTATAGAATGAAGACTTTTTCTCTTATTGACATAAATTGCATTAGATTCTCCAGTAAAGAAGCCGTAATTCAAATTGATTCTATTATTAAGAGTTCTAAGGTTGGAAGCTGCTAACCCTGTCTCACATTACCCTTCTTTAACGATAACCCGAACTCTGTCTAGTTACGACCTTACGTGCTATTTTCACGTTTCAAAAAATTTGAGAAACAATACCAAAAACTTGTTTATAGCGATTAGAAAACATTATAAAGCAGTAGTACCGCAAACCCATAGTCGTTGGATCAAGTCGATCTTATCAGAATGGAAAATAGACCAAGAATTTACTGCTTACAGCGTGAGGCATGCTGCGACTTCAACAGCCTTTAGAACTAAGCAGTATAAGGAATACAGTTGGTTGGTCCCAACGCTCGTCGGTTTTTGTGTGGTTTTACAACCAACCGGCTGCTTTGGAATATGAGAGTTTTTGTAACGCTGTTTTAAGACATAGTTCATAATTCATGTATTTCAACCTTTTTTGTTATGTTTTATAATAAAAACTATTAAAAATTGTGAACTCTAAATATCTTAAATAGTAATCCCGAAAACGAGGCGGGAAGTATAATTACGATCGAACTTCACTCAGGTAAATTCGTTTTATCGTACAATTACACAACCACGCAAAAAAAAGTGTGCGGAGCCAAAAAAGCGACCTACATAGTGTTGTAGTATAGGTCGAGATTAGTTGAAATCCGAAATTTTGAAATTTTCTGCTTACCAGGTTGTTTTTACTTGACCTTGAATATTTAGTCGAGGTTGAATTTCTCTAAGTTGGCTACTTAGCATTTGGAATTGTTTTTTTCAAGCTGTTGAGTTAATCTTTTCGTAGCTTTCATGTTAAAAGATATTTCCTGAAGTTTAGGTGGCGAAAAAAATTTTTTCAGCACGCCGTGCGCAATCCTCAATATTTCGCACGCTTACGAAAAAAAGCATACGCAATATTTAGGATTGCGCACGTTGTGTTGAAAAATAAAGTACGTAACTGCGTGCAGTAGAGTGATTTTCGTCTCGTATGAATTTCCCACTCGCTTCGCTCGTATGAAAACATCATACGAGACGAAAATCACTCTACCGTACGGCGTTACGTATTGTACTATTTCGTAAAAGTTAATGACAAGAAAATTGTAATGTTTCAACATGACTGACATTTTTCTCGTAAACGGCTAAACGGATATTAACAACTGTGACGTCAAAATTTTTATTTATGAATGTCTATTATAGAAATATGCTTTTGAATTTACAAAAATGAATTTGTTAATCAAAATCTCATTTGTTTATAGAGAATTTGAGATTTTTCTACTCATCACAAAACCGTGCTAACATGAATATGTTTTAGCCTCTGTGAAATGTACTATGAAATAAATAAAAATTATTTTATCGTACTATGAATTTATTTATTTTTTATTATGATTAATTGTTATCAGTAACAATGGTTTGTGATAACTAAAATAACTGCCGTAATACTTCGTTTATATTGAACACTGAACGTTATGTAAAAATCTTCACTTAATTATTTTCATCGATAAACGTTATCGAATCATGCGCGATAAGCGTCAAGGATAAACTGATCTAAATTTATCATACAATCTCTATTATGTTCAAATACATAACTTGTCACTAATACCATTGAACTTTAATTTATACCTAAAATTCATACCTTATTTATTTTCGCCGATAAGCGTTACAGATTTTGTGACTCAAATTCGTGACGCAAAAAATCGCGAACCCCCACCCCCAGCCTAAAACATATTCATGTTAAAAATTTTTCATCTCATGTTATTCTGCATTACTTTTGGAGTGAAACGCTGGAAGAAATACGATGTAATTTTTATCATAGCACGTTGTATGAATTTTTCAGTGCGACGCGCGAGCACTTAGATTATGTTGTGTGCAGTCAGTGCGTCGCACTGAAAAATTCATACAACGTGCTAAGATAAGAATTACATCGTATTTCTTCCAGCGTTTCTCTCCAAAAGTGATGTAGAACAACGTGAGATGAAAAATTTTTTATGAGTAGAAAAAATCTCAAATCGTTTATAAGCAAATGAGATTTTTATTAACAAATTTATTTTTGTAAATTCAGAAGCATATTTCTATAATAGACATTCATAAATAAAAATGTTGACGACACCGTTGTTAATATAATATTAAAGAACAAGGTCCAATAATTTGGACCTTGTCCTTTAATACAATAAAATGTGTCGTGTTGTTCTACTACAATACAACAATTTTAAAGTAATTTTATGTGTTTTTTGACGAAGGGCAGTGCTCTGGAGCCCAGTAGTATACCCTGCGTGAAATAATAAAACTTTACCTCACCAAACAAGAAATATATATATGGTACATTTTCAGGTTTGTTGCCCTCCTAGGACCACAAAGAGGATTTATACTTTTTATTATTTCAACTAATTCTAATTATGCTTACGGTGATTTGTTGTCCTCTGATAATTATCTGAAGATCCGCAGATTTTTCTGCTTGCTATCTGGATTTCCAATTCGGCTTGGTGACGCGACGTGTCTTCAAGCTGCTACTGTTCGTTCTTGTTGGATCGGGTACGGCCAACCTCGACTTCCTGTTGCTTAGGCAGATGCCTCTTCCGCCTGATTTCGGGCCTCGTTCAGTTTTTATTTTTTGAAGAATGCTCTCCTTTGAAAAATTCACGGATCCTGGCAGGATCGCCAAAAATGTTACGATGAAAAAAGTTCAAATGTGTTTTTAAAAATAAGTAATATCTCTAGCGAGATATCACGTGCCTTTATTCTGTTTAGTTACAATAGAAGGTCAAGACTAGAACTGAACTGCATGGGCCTAATGCCCTAATTCCTAATATATATATATAGGTGTGCTTATCTTAACGAGGGCGATAACAGTGGCTACATTACAACCTAAACTTCAGAAAATATCTTTTAACATGAAAGCTATGAAAAGATCAACTCAACAGCTTGAAAAAACAATTCCAAATGCTAAGTAGCCAACTTAGAAAAATTCAACCTCGACTAAAAGTTCAAGGTCAAATAAAAAAAATTGGTAAGCAAAAAATTCCAAAATTTTGAATTTCGACTAATCTCGAACAATACTACAAAACTATGTAGGTCGCTTTTTTGGCTCTGCACACTTTTTTTTGTGTGGCTGTGTTATCAATAGAACAAGTCAGGCATAACTTTTGACTTTTTTGAAATTTCGACACTTTTTTTTTGTTCTTTAAAAAGAAAAACAAAGTTTAGCACGTTTACTTTAAGAGTCCTGAATATGAAAGTGGCATCTTTTTCTGTTTCCGAGAAATTGAATTTTGAGTCCCCTGATCTTTACAAAAAATTTTTCCTATGCTCGCAAAATTGCGAAAAAATCTTTGAATGTACCGTTTTTTATAACAAAAAAATATAAAAATAGAAATTTTAATAATATTTTTTGTTGATTTTAGAATTTTTTTAAAATTGACAAAAATTGAATTTCTTGAATTTTGTTAATAACGCGTTTTTAATGAGCAAGTTACATTTATATTTATTACATTATAAAAATTATACAAGTATTGCTCATTAATTAATAATAAATTATTTCATTTGACCAGGAAACAAATAATAAATTAGTAGCATCTACTAATAGCTCACTAATAAATCGGTGATTCAAAATTCTCCAATTTATAGAATGTGTATTCTCCTAAACAAAATCTGTAAACGGCCATTCTCGAAGTAGACCTATATGATATATCTCTGCAAGCGTTCAAAATTAAAGCGAAACACTATGTACCGAATTTTATTTAAGATTTTAAATTAAATTAAGTTAGGGAATAAGGAATTACAACCAGACACCACTGTTAATGAATAATGATTATGTAACCCTGTCATTGGTATATGTATTGTTGGGTTATCGCTTAATAAATCAAATCAAAACAAATCAAATCTACGTCGTATTTTGAATAGTTTGAATCACGATCTTCGAGTTTTATCTTAAAATAGCAAAACTTGGAAAAAGACTTTGGAGCGATTTTTCGTATCTTTAGCCGTAAAATATTCAACTTATCACTCCATAATCCTCTTTTGCATCTAATTTCAATCGATTTTCGTAAGCCCAAATTATTAAAGAAAATATTTTTGAGACATCGCGTAATTTGAAACATCGCGTAACCTGACATTTTTCAAACATTTTTATTTATAATTTCTAAACGAAGTCGTCTAAAATTTTGAAACTTTTCTAAATTGTGCCCTGATATGATTACTTTGTTTAAATATATTTAGAAAAGATTAATTAATCACAGGATATATGAAAAATGAAAGGGACTTAGAATGGTCAACTTTTTGGCAATCACCCATATATTGGACCATATGCTCTTCATAAACAAAATAAATTGTAAACAATAAATAACAAATAATAATAAAGATATATGTAAAAAGTGTACCTGTGCGGCTTTTCTATTTTCTGCTCGAAATCTTCAAATGCATGGAACTTGAGAATTTGAAGAACTGATGTCTTACAAGAAAATCGTTCTTTACATACAGTTCTAGAAAGAACAAAGAAAAATAAAATTTTATCAAAAACACGATCTCCCTCTTTTCTCACAAAGCATAAAGTTTTTAGAGACCATAATTTTATAGTAACTACATATTGCTGGGCACGTAGAGAAAATTTTAATATAGATGCGTCATAGCGAATTATCAAGATTATAAGCCTCCAAAACATTAAGAAACATTGTTTTTCACTTATTGTTTATTTTTTAAAGACCATAATTTTTTAATATAAATATATATAAATATAATATAAAGGAATTTTATTGGACACGAGGGAAAAGTTCTAGAATGCAGAATTCTCTAAATATAGAAATATGAAAGAGATTCAATTATTTCTTTAAACACATTATAGGGCATTATTTTTCAACTACCCCAACCCAAAAACCAATCGTGCTTGATCGGACTTAAACTTGGGTAAAGTGTAGTCCTATTGGATGTTAATTTGTGGACAAAAATTTTGTCGTTAGGACGCATATTTACCGACAGCGAGGTGGTGTAATTTTTCAGTTTTATACGGATACCATCTATTTTGATCATTTATAACGCCGTTTTTATCAATAAAATCAATTTCCTACCTGCACAGTTTCGATAGGCTTTTTAAGCCCTTTTCATTAATGATGCGTATTCTTTAAAGAAACAGGTATTTGACCTTCACAAATAAAAATTAAAAGTAGATTTCACGAACAAGCAAATATAATTTACATAATTTAAATTTTAAATCAATTCCAAAATTGGTAAGAACAAAATTAAATTTTAAAAGAAAGTGTTTAAATTTAGAAATTAACCATGCATTTATAAATATTAAAGAATTAGGACATCACTCCAATTACCTAAAATATCGTTTATCCAACATTGTTGAAGATAATTCGATTTCGACGTTTTTTCATTTACAAGATTTTAGTCTAAATAACTTAAAATATAAAAAGAGAAATCAATGCATTGAAAAGTTGGTTTTAAAAAAAGAAAAGGAATTTCGAGTCACAAAAGGCAATTACAGATTTCAGATTGAAGAAATGTTTTAAAAATATCTCCAATATTCAAATCCCAGACGAGATTGCTGAATCCTTAGCGTTAGGAAATAATTATGCTATTCATTTTTAAGTTAATAAAATGCCTGTAAACAGTATGACTGCTAATATTGAAAATTGCATTAAAAATTTAGAAAATAAGGAACTAGAATTCAATATTAGAAAAACTACAACTCAATTAATTTCAAATCATAGTTTTTAAAATAATTTCAATAATGCCAATAACTTTGAAAAACCTATTGAAACCTTTCAAAAGGCACATAATGATTTAGTTTTCTTGAAATCCGACAAAGGTAATATCATAGTAGCGGCTAATCGTGTTGATTATATAGAAACAGTGGAAAACCTTTTACAAAATGATATTTTTTATAATAATATTAAAACCAGTCTTGTTCCAACCATTGAAAATAAATATAATGATATAGCTATCAGATAGGAAAAGCAAAGTCTCATTAATAAACAAATGTCATGTAGATTAAAAACATAACAGGGTTGTTGCTAAAGATCAAAAGTGCCCAAAAGTTCATCAACCAAACTTAAAATGGAGATTGATTGTTTCCACAGTTGGATCTCCTACTTATAATTTAGCAAAATACATTTCAAATATTTTAAAAGCAGTCTCTGGACAAACTAATGCGTTTGTTAAGAATAGTTGGGACCTTAAAGATAAATTGAAAAACATAAAAATTACAAATACACACTCTATTGTTTCGCTTGATGAAGTATCAATGTTTGATAGTATTCCAATAGACCTTGCTATGGATTGTATAGAAGAAAAATTAATTTTACATAAGAATTTAACTAAAATAACATAAAATGAATTTTTAACCTTAACCAGAACGGTTTGCAATAATACAGTTTTCGCTTCCAATAATAAATTTTAAAAACAAATTTCAGGTTGCTCGGTGGGCTCTCCTTTATCTCCTATCGTTTCAAATTTAGTTATGGAAGACATTGAAAATAGAGCTCTTAATAAGTTAAGTTTCACACCTATTCTTTACAAACGGTATGTTGATGATATTTTAGCTATCATTCCTTCTGACAAAATTGACGAATTCTTAAATACCTTTAATAATGCTGAAATAGCCTGTACAGCGAGGCGAAAGTTGCAGTTTCAACCATAGGGTTAAAAGTAAAAAACAGTTCACAGAAACTGCAATTCGTGATATGACTACGTCGCTAAGCAGTTTCTGTCAGCAGTTTTTTAAGTTCAACGCTAGGGTTGAAACTGCTACTTTCACCCCCAAATGTACAGGCATCGAAAGTCGAATTTTCAATGTAGGTGTTATGAAAATTCTATTAACTTTACTCTTGAGAAATAAATAAACAATCCAATCAGTTACCTTGATTTATTAATTATAAAAACACCGGAAGGAAACTTAATCACTAATTGGTATAAAAAGCCATCATGGTCAGAGCTTTATCTCAATTGTAATTCTCATCATTTATTTTGTCAAAAAGTCGGCCTAATAAAAGGTCTAATAAGACAGATGTATAAAATTAAGTGACATTAAGTTTAGAAAAGAAAACTTAGATCAACTTAAAATAACCTTATTACAAAATAATTATCCACTTTCATTAATTATTAGCATTATTAAAGAGAGAATTCATGAAATATACAATAATTCTTCTTAAAAAAAACAAATGGATTGAAACTTATAAAAAAAACTGACCCAAAAGTCTCTTTACCTTACCTGGAGGGTCTATCTGAACGTTTAAAAAGGTCGTTAAAGAAATATAATATTAATGTCTATTTTACTAACAACCATACATTTAATAGATTTCCTACTTTTCAAAACAAAGATAAAGATACTGTGGGAAACTTATTTGGTGAAGTATATCCCATCAAATGTAAAAATTGTAATAAGATTTATATGTGAATGTGCTAGGTGAAAACACCTGATTCTCGGCCTTCCCAGTGGTCTCTTACTATTCGGTTTCCCTTTCATGATTTGCGCTACCGATCTATCGTT
>JBAGKK010506078.1:0-14359 GCA_037177015.1 Euceroptres primus | reverse complement strand
TTTTTGATTCGCTAATTTCTAGACCTATTTCTTTGGCTTTTGTAATTAGTATTTCTGCATTCTTAGTTACCGTTTCTAATAAGTATAATTAAACGATTAAATACTATTCATTATTAATATTAATTAGAAAATAGTATTAAATTTAATAATTAATTTTTATAATTAATATTATCTTTAAAGAATAAATTATGTCCAGAAAAATATTTTCAAGTCCTCGAAGGATACTGCATTTTTAAACTATTATATTTGTATATTATTATTATCAAATAATAATATATAAGTGATCTGTAATAATGAGTATTTTTGAGTTTTAAATTACGCGCCATGTTATATGCGCAGAAGTTTCCCTTTTAAATACACCCGTCTTAGAGCGGGTCTTACAGAAATGTTGGAAGAGTAGCCAACAATCAGATGCATTTCAGAAAAGTTAAAGGTAGTTTGGACAAAATGTTTACAATTTCTATAACTTTTAGAATTATAACCACGTAACGATGGATTTTTGCTCATATGAATCATGAAACGATTTCAGAACGATTGGTATAAGCCATTTTTTTAAATATCAAAATTTGTAGTGCATGATTTTTTTTTAAATCTTGTAATTCTTACAATTTTGACTACGAAAAGTTAAAAATTGACCCCGTAACACCATGAAACGACCACGAAACGATTAAAACAATAATTTTGGAAAAACATTAACAAATGCGGTGCAAGTGTGAAGTTAGCACGCGTTTTTTGAAAGTTCTATAATTTTTGAAATTTTGTCTGCGTAAAACCAAAAATACAACACGTAACACCACGAAATAACCGCCAAACGATTTGATTGGTCAAAATTACAATTTGGATTAGTTGTAGTGCTAACTTCACGAAGGTTGCAAGTGTAGGATATAACGCTTTCTGCTTATAACGCTTTACAGCTTTTAACGCTCTAATGCTGTGGTCCCAAAGTAAAATTTCTCCCGCTTATAACCATTTCTTATTGGACAGGAAGCTCAAACTTCCCAAAAGCGCGGATGAAGACGCTCCATGATATACGCCGAGGCATAGGGCGTTCGCATTTAAAAAGCCCCTTTAATTTTTCGTTCCTGTATCTCTGTAATAAAGACTGTTCTAAATTGAGCGCCCCGATTCCAGAACGGGACATAACTCGGTAAAGTTGAGGGGAGGTTGGCCCCTGGCAACTGAAAATCGAAATTTGAAAATTTGATTTTTGAAGAATGCATTCTTATAGGAAATTAGATGGCGCATCTTTTTTCCTCTAGCGAAAAAGTTGTATCTATTATAGTTTTCGAGATAACCATGATAATGATGTTTTTTTCTGAAGTCGATTTGTAATTAATTTTTTTTTCTCTTGCTCATCGTCACATCTACAGTTTCTGGAATTTTTTGATGAAAAATGGAGACAATACTCTCCAAAGTATCCTTAGAATGATGATATGAGTGAAAAGTTCATATGATTATTTATAACAAACTCAACAATTTTTCTCTAGGCCCCTGCTAATTTAATTCCTCATAATCTTCGATCACTTCGTTTATCGAGCGAAGTTTGAGCAAATGAAAACTTTCTGTGAAGAAGTTGTTCAGAAAACTATAAGAAAGTTTTATGTGAAAACCTTTTTTCAAAAAACTAAATAGGTAAAAAACTGCGAATGCAAAACTTGGAGCGCGCGAACTAAGCTCTTGTAGGCGACAGGCATACAGGAGGACTCAAAAGTGGGTACGCAGGTGAATATGAAAAATATCGAATTATGATATATTCAAAGAGTTTGAATACTTTTATAACGCATCAATACTCACATGAACAAGTTATATAAATTAAATTACATTTTTCAAATCACAGCTCCGATTAATAAATAATATATCAGATGATTTACACCTGAGTATTTGTCAATTTTCTTGAACTTTGAAAACCCAGGTGAAAAAAATTGTATAGCATTCATGTGGAATGTATTCTATAGAATCTTCACATGAATATTCTAGTCCATTTTTTATATAATTTGAACTAGAATCCATGTCCATTTTTCTACCCATGAATTCTAAAAAAATTCTATAGAATTTGCATACAATTAATGTGAGGATTATATCAAATGCATTCTACAAGAATAATTCTATAGAATTTATTTAATTTATTCAATTTGTTTTCAATTAGTAAAACTATGAAAGAATTATTCACACATTGCACTAACGTTATTTCTGTATTTTTTCATAACATTTTTCGACCAGTTATCTTCACATTTAGTGCATTTCCTAACACGAAGAGTATCCTGTAATTCTTTTTCCATTTTGAAAAAAAGAGCATTCCTTCCACTATGAATTTCACGAAATATTATTTAACTCGCTGAACGATGTGAATAGTGTGGTATCAAAAAGCACAATGATCAATTGAATTTTACAGAAACTGCAACTGTTATGATGCTAGAAGAGTTAAAACGAGATTTGAAGGTCATCTAATATAACTCCAGATATTCCTTTGTTTATATTTTTATTCCTTCGCTAGCTGCACTGCGAGTGGTTCCGTCCGTCTAATAGAAAAGGATTGTTAAGAGTTGCGCGCTCGAAGTTTTACATTCGCAATTATTTACCTATTCAGTTTTTTGAAAAAAGGTTATCACAGAAAACTTCCTTATAATTTTCTGAACAACTTTTTCACAGGAAGTTTATATTTGCTCAAACTTCGCTCGATAAACGAAGCGATCGAAGATTATAAGAAATTGAATTCGCAATGGCCTAGAAAACAATTTTTTATTTTGTTATAAATAATCATATGAACTTTTCACTCATATCATCATTCTAAGGATACTTTGGAGAGTATTGTCTCCAAATTTCACTAAAAAATTTTTAGAAACTGTAGATGTGAAAACAAGCGAGAGACCAAAAATTAATTACAAATCGACTTCAGAAAAAAACATCATTATCATGGTTATCTCGAAAACTATAATAGATACAACTTTTTCGCTAGAGGACAAAAATGCGCCATCTAATTTCTTATAAGAATGCATTCTTCAAAAATCAAATTTTCAAATTTCGATTTTTAGCTGCCAGGGGCCAACCTCCCCTCAAATTTACCAAGTTATGTCCCGTTCTGAAATCGGAGCGCTCAATTCAATCCTCACTTAAACGACCCTTGCTGACTCATATTCCAAAAACCTCATTAAGAGACATTGGTTGGAATACCGGGAAACTGTTTCAGCATCTAGTCTTGGAGTCAATTTGAGCGCGCTGATTTCAGTTTTGACCAATCGGTGCTGATCGGGTATTTTCAAGGCGCACTGATTTCAGCTTCGACCAATCAGTGTCGACCGGTTATTTCCCACCTGAATACGTTCTGTCTCTCTCGCACCAGGCCATCCAATCGTGTTAAACTTTTGTTTAAACGGTGAAAAGCTGAATCATCAAACGTTCAGTATACGTTTACCTACCTTAAGGGAAAGTTATTCCTCTTGAAAAGGCCTACAAAAAGTTCCAGCAGCATTTTTCGATATTTCGAACCGTGTTTTGAGTACCTTCAAAAGCAAATTGTTTTTGAAGGTACTCAAAAAACGAGTCGATATATCGAAAAATACAGCAGGAACTTTTTGTAAAGTTTTTTAAGAGGAATAACTTTCCTGTTGGACTTTATCCTATATATTGCATATTTTTCTAAAAAAATCAAAATTCTTCATAGTTGAGTTATGGTGTTTTTTAGTGCTGTAGTTTTTTGGCTATTAAGAAAGAATAAGATAAGTGAGCGAGGTGAAATTGTGGTGAGTAAAGAAGGTAGGGGTTAGAGGCTGAGTGAAAGTGAAGGGTGTGGATAAACGGGTGAATGTAGTGGAAAAATTGAAAGAAAAGGGCTGATTTGGAGGTTAGGTTGGATTTTGCGTGGTGAAAGGTTAGCTGGAAAGGAAGTGACGTGTTGCGAGTCCTGCTGAGTAGATAAAGTAGGATACCCATAACACGGAGTCCTGACAGAGGGCGGCAGAGGAGCGTTGCGAAGGAGAATAACGGTTTGAGTGATGACATGCGGGAGGGTAGAGTGAGTGGGGATAAGGCGAGCATCGAGGCAAGCAAAGTAGTGGAGACGAGCGATACGGGACACCGGTTAGGAGTGAGGGAACCAAGGCAACCACAGCAGGTCGAGTGACAGGCATTAGGCGAGGTAGACCCACGAATCTACAAAGATTAAATAGAGCTTTTCACAGCGTTCGCATAGTGTGTGATCGATCAGGTTTCTTGACGGTTGGCGAAGACGTGCGAGTGGCGAAGGAATGTTTAGCAGAAGGAAATAATCAGCAGAAGAAAAAAGGGAAAGGGAAGAGGGGAATGCAGATGTAGAGGGGGATAAAAATAAGAAAAGGTTGAAAACAAAAACGCCGGAAAGAGAAAAGGGCGAGGGGAACTTGCTAATAAAAATTCAAGCAATGTTTACAGGATTTAGAAAGAAAAACATGTGGAATGTTGGAGGATATGAAGAGACAAGAGGAGAGCTCAAGGAGGCGGTACAAAAAATAAGAAAGAAATGAGAAGAGTGGGAAGAAATATGGAAAGGCGAAAAAGTTTGAGAAAAAATGGAAAGCATAGAAAATAAACAGAGAGAATATGATGAGAATAGGAAAAGGGAGATGAATGTAATAGAGGAGAGAGTGAGTAAATTAGATGTAAGCGCTGAGCAGAGAAGAACTGAGGTAATAGGTAGCCAGGACGCAACAGAAAGCGGGGTGAGTTTGCAGGTAGAGAATGAGAGGTTACGTAGTAAATTGACACAGATTGAAAGACAAATAGAAGAGGAGCAAAGATCAAAGAGGAAAAAGAATATAATGATCAAGGGACTGAAAGTGAACAGTGAAACGGGAGAGGAAGAGGTAAAGAATCTGATGAGAGATATAGGAGTACAAGTGAGGATGAAAGGGGTAAAGAGAGTCGGAAAAATGAAGGAAGGAAGGGAAGGCATGTTTCTGGTGACATTAAGGTGTGAGGATAGGTCTGAAATAATGAGAAGAAAGAATTTGTTGAAAGAAAGAACAAAGAGAATAGAAGATCTGACCTGGAAGAAAGGAGAAGAAAATGGTTGATTGAGCAGAGGGCATGGGTGGAAAGAAGGAAAGGTAGCAGGGTACTTATAGGGAGAGATAGAATCTGGGTAAACGGAGAGATGTGGATCTAGGACGAAGAAATAGAAGAATTGAGAGCTTGGCAAACAAGACAAGGAAAGGAGGACAAAGAACCGGGAAATAAGAAGGAAGGAAACGCATCGGGGTTTTCAAAATAAAAGGGCTAAAGACGAGGGTGGGACGAGCGGAAGGAGAGGATAGACGCGTTAAATTGGCGTTCTGGAATGTCTGAGGATTAAAAAACAAGGATAAGGGTTTCTGGGGGGAATTGACAAAATGGGATATAATAATGAGCGAAACTTGGGTGGAGGAAAAGGATTGGAAAGGCATAGAAAGAATGTTACCGAAAGCGTACGTGTGGAAGATGTAAGCAGCGAGAAAGAATCACGTGAAAGGGAGAGGAATGGGGGGCATCGTATCAGGGGTAAGAAAAGAAATGTTAGTAGAGGAAAAAAAGGGAGAGTATGTGGAAGAAGAGGACGGAACAATGGTGAGAAGAATAAAAGTAGGAAAAGTGGTTGTGGATGATGTATGCGTATATAGGAAAAGAGAAGAGGGAGGATGGAGAACAATAAGGAAATAGACAGAAAAAGGGGTTGGTACTGATAGGGGGGGGGGGCTTGAATGCGTGGACTGGGGAACAAGGAGGAGAGACGTGGGACACGGAAAAGGAGGGTTTCATAAGAAACTCGAAGCACAAGGAAACGGATCGAGAGCGTAAGAGGTTACTGGACTTGTTGGGAGAAGCAGGATGGTTTATTTGTAATGGCAATACCAGAGGGGAGGAAGAAGGGGAATTTACGTACGCGGGTATAGGGGAGACCGTAATAGATTACATTTTGGCAGAAGAAGGAATAAGGAAGCTGATGGTTAGAATGGAAGTTGGCAATGAAATAGGTTCAGAGTACTTTCTGCTGATCGCGACATTGTAGAGTGAAGGTTTGAAACGCGAGAGAGGGAGGAGAAAAAGAACGGAGGAAATTGAAAATGGGTAGGCGTCGGGAGGAAAATTTGAGAATTTCGAGAAAAAATAGAAAATGAGGATATAGGGAGTATGGAAGAGGAAGGAGTAGACACGCAGCTAGAAAGGTTCTAGCTCCAGTTTTACATGTGCAATAATACCCTAAGATAGGTTCGATAGGTTCTTCATTTGCAAAGTCCTCATTCTCTTGCCTGTTAAAGTCTTCTTCAATGTATGCTATCTATGGTCGGTATTTGGTAACATTTCTAAATCGGGAATACATGCGCACTCTAATGAGTCCACTTTCATCCAATAGTTCGTCTATTTGAAACTGTTCAGCCTGTTCTCTTTGAAGTTTGTCTTGTATGTAAGCAGGTGCAAGCTTTAGTTGATATATTCCCATTGTAAGGTTCATCAAATAATTGAGATCGAGTCTTGGAAAGTATGGTACATGATTTGCGTTTAATTGAACCCACCGTGCGTTTCTTGTGTGAAGTTTGTCTATTTTAACTCTAGCTTGAATAGCATTAGGTGTACGCGACTTTTCTAACATTCTTTCCGCTACTTCAGCAGTTGCTCCCTTCATAGCGATTGGCTCTCGATATTTATTGAGAATCGCGCCGTCAATTCGGTGAAAGTCTCCGTTCATGGTTCATGGAAACAGTTCCTTTAAAGAATTTAAAAACGGATTTTATATAATCATTGCGCGACTCTACTAGCCACCTTGTCTTTGTAATTGTTCTAGTCATTTGCAGCTTGAGTATCAAGTTGACGTTAACCTGGCTGTAGAGGGGCGGGCATTTTATGATCAATACCCAAGTTTTCGAGTAAAGGTAAAACATCTCTGCATCCACAATCTACTATGAATATGTCCCCATTTTGAAACCATTCTCAAAGACCGGCAGCATCCATTTGAAATTCGTTTTCAAGCATTGATGCATCATTATTCCTAGAGTCCGAAAAATAAGGGCCATGGATATCTAGTATGTATCCATCTGGAGCTACAACTGAATACAAGGGCTGGCTTAATTAAATGACGTCTCTTATGCATTGAGAATGACTGTCTTAGTGCTCTGAAGTTACTGAATTTATGCATATATACATACGTACGTTCCATCGATGTATCCAATTGCAACAGGATCATTAAGGTTAGGATCATAGAACCTATTTGCAAAATCCGTCACATGTCTTTCTATGTATTGCTCTCTTGTAATTGCGTTTAATCCAATATTGTGAGGAACAAAACGTAACATCAGTGATCTTCGCACGGTAGCAATAGTCAAACTAACAGCTTGCCTATTACTAAATCGAAAAATGACTTAAAAAATCATCGGATAAGTTTTGACGCATTTTACATAAAAATGTTAGAAAATCCTTTTTTTTCAAATAACGAACGTTACCACCAGGTTCAGGCACAGGATCACAGTATGTGTACAGCTCTCTAAACTGATCACGTGTTATTGGACTTACGGCTCTGAATTCATCTTCAGAAAAGCTTTCTTCATTGTCAAAATCAGGCTCATCAATTCTGGGTGATTTACGTAAACTCTGCAAGAAATTCTGCAGTTCTGTGCCGAATAAACGATAAGGCCTATTTACGAATTGTAAACCGTCCAATAAAATATGCGGTATAAAGCCTTTAGTGTCTAAATGCTGAAAACAGCAGCGAGCTGATTCGGGGACGTAGATATTTTTTATAATAAAAATATTAACCCGGCACTCGACAGAAAGTCTTACAAAATCTTCCAACCGATTTGAAAGTATGCAAGAACCATGCCTCTTGTGCTTAATTACAGTTAGTCTTAAACATTCTTCATTCTGTTCTACTTCACGTATTCCAGCGTTAATACTTCGATTGCAATTTACACATATACGAGTATTATCTTGTATCTATTGAGGAGGATGATTGAGATTACCACGACGAAGAATTGCGATCTGACACTTTTGCGCATCCAGTTCTTCAGAAATACGCACCATTGCGCGAGGTTCTAATCGAACATCGCATACATAACATTGTATTATATTTCGTCCTGCCATGTTAGTTTTAATTCAGCAAGTAATTTGCAAACGTATTATGCAAACATAATAGGTTTAACCTCAGTGCTACGGGAAAACTTAAATGAACCAGCCATTAACAATAATAATATGCAAACATAAAAACTTACGTGTACATCCACAGTTTAACATATGCGATGTAGACGCATGTATCTATTGTACGATGTATCTATTCCGAAGTAGTCTATATTAAGGAATGAGAACAAATGGAACGAAGCATTTCCTGAGATGAACAAATGATGAAAAAATGAAAACAGCGAATTTCAGAAGCAAATGACAATATGAGTGATCGTCTTATGTTTCACAACTGCATGAAATTCAGAAACAAATGACAAATGCGCATGATCGTCTTATTTTTCACAACTGCATGAACTTCAGAAACGAATGAAATACGAGTAATCGTCTTATGTTTCACAACTGCATGAAATTCAGAAACAAATGACAATATGAGTGATCGTCTTATGTTTCGCAACTGCATGAAATTCAGAAACAAATGACAATATGAGTGATCGTTTTATGGTTCACAACTGCATGAATTTCAGAAATGAATGACAATGTGAGAGAACGTCTTATGTTTTAGAAGTGCATGAAATTCAGAAACAAATGACAATATGAGTAATCGTCTTATTTTTCACAACTGCATGAAATTCAGAAACAAATGACAGTGCGAGTGAGCGTCTTATGAACAATAACATGTCTTGCCATTGTTGGTTGGACTGATCTATAGTCTTGTCTTAACCGGCTGGACTAATAACATGTCTTGCCTTTGTTGGTTGGACTGACCTATAGTCTTGTCTTAATTATCTGGACTACAAAATATCTTTGGTAGTCCAGAATGTCTTTTGCCTTATTTTGAAAAATCTTCTCATTGCCAGGGCAGTCCCATTACATTGCCTTTAGTAACTGGTCTGACTTTTCCTTTGATAAGTGGACTGATCTACAGTCTTGTATTCATTAACTTAACTGTCTTTCACCTTTAATATTTCGAACAGTATTTACATTGCCAGGACAGCGCCGTGATTTCGCCTATTATTACCACGACAGCGTCATTTTGTTACCCTTATTAGCTGGACTGGTCTTACCAGTGTTTCTAGTATTGTCAGTTATTGTGCTGATCACAGTTTATTGAAAAATCTGCACCTCTTCTTCAAGTTTCAAGCGGGACATTAGATTCGCTTGTGGTCATATTTTTCGCGTTCAGCCCCACCTAACTCGAAAACTTTGGAGTTTTTGGACTAGTACCCATTAGGATTTTTTGATCAGGAGGCTTTGAACTATATTGTATTGCAATTTTAGCCTATTTGACCAGGGTCGGATTTTAATGAAAATTGTGCGGGGTCCTTGGTGACAAACTTTAAGACATATCAATGTAGACTCATGAGTTTTTCGAAAACCATATCTCGTCAACATGTTTAAAAACAAAAAATTAATTTTATTTTCTAAATAAATAGCAAATACACTAAAGCGCCTGTTTAAGACGCCGCCAGATACGGCGTTTACAGTAACATAAACGGTAAATTAAACTTATATTTAAAAAATATTTGTCACTCGTGACAAAAATCAAACGGCCCTGACTTGTTTACGTTTAGAGAGACCTCGATTTACGCGAAAGCCATTTAGGAGATCCCCGAAACCCGCCATAAATCGAAGTTTCAGTGTATTAACAAATTCGAACCTATACTTGGTACAGTTATCTAGTACCCCTAACAATATCTATAACCAAAAGTAGAGAATAATCTGAGATATGACCCACGTTCTCGTGCGAAATGTAGGGTTGTAAAGTTTCATGAATCTTTCAAAAATCGCATATGAATTGAAACATTGAATGTTTCAGTTCACATGTGATTTGATGAAACTTACAGAAACTTTCATGAAATTTTACAACTCTAGCGAAATGCCTCAATTTTACCTAACCTCAAATTTTAGTGTTTAAACTTTTTATGGGAGTTTGAATATTCGGGAAATAACTTCTATACTTGAGAAAAATTAAAATCAACAGAATATTCGGTAAACAATACGCATTGAAGGCAATAATTAACTTGCAAACTGTTTACTTTTAACCTAAAATACACTATATTGGCCAAGATGCGTATTTACACTTAAAGTAATTATTATTTAATAAATCATACTGGCATACCTGTATTTGATGTGTAGCTGCATCTGCAGTAAAAGGCATAATTATGGAGAAACGGTAACAATAAAAGAATTATGTCATCTGAGGGTAAAGGGTAAACAAACGAAATATGGTACACAACATGGGTCCAAGCACAATGAAGCGGGAACGTGAACGTAAGCAATAAGATAGAAAACGATAGAAATATTTTCTGTCTTTTTCTATCTTATTGTTTACGTTCACGTTCTCCTGTCATTGTGCTTAGAGCCACTCATGTCTGTATGAATTAGATGAACCCAACGTAATCGTCGCTCGGTGTATACGCCAATCGGTTCGGGGGGACTGAATAGCGCTGCCATCATTATCCCGGCATCTACATGAACATGCGTTTGGCTGCGCTCGGCGTAAAACGCAATACTCTTTTTCTTTCTTCCGCTGCGAAAGAAAGAGACAGCGGATGCGTATGCGCCGTGCGCAGCTAAAACATGTCCATGTAGATGCCGGGTCACCCGCCATCTACATGGACATGCGTTTGGTTGCGCTCGGCATAAAACGCTATACTCTGTCTCTTTCTTCCACTGCCAAAGAGAGAGAGACAGCGGCTGCGTATACACCGTGCGCAAACTAAAAACACGACCATGTAGATAGGCAGTTATCTACATGGACGCGTTTTTTGTTTGCGCACGGCGTTTACAAAGCTGCTGTCTCACTCTTTCGCAGTGGAAAAAAAGACAGAGTATTGCGTTTCGTGCCGAGCGCCGCCAAACGCATGTCCATGTAGATGCCGGGTGAATCAAAAAGACTGATGAGCTTTTCATACCTCATCGTGTCGGCACGAGCTGACAGCCAGCTCCACAAGAGCGGAAGGACAGACTGTTCTTCATCTCTTTCACCCTTGTGGGGCTGGCTGCAGTTCGTGCCGGCACGATGAAGGGACCGTCCCAATTGGCAGAAAACGGCACGTAAAGCAGAACCTTATGAGAGTGAAAGAGACAGACAGGTCTATTTATCTCTTTCACTCTCATGATTTTCTGCTTTACGCTGACGTTTTTTGCCCACATGGGACGGTCCTTTGCGCTATGAAAAACCCTTAAGCCTAACCGGCACGCGCAGTCCACCCCAATCGATTCCGGGGATTCTTCCCAAATATGACGGCTATGCATACGCAGAGCAAACTATGTAGTGCATAGGAGGTTATAAACCCATGTGATTTTGAAAATCATATGACAAAATTGTGCACAATGCCAGAAAGCACGTGTTGTGTATGCAAAAGTAGGAGTAAAAGAAAGAGCGACGATCTTGGAGAAGACAAGGAATATATTGCGTTTTATCGGTCAGTATAACTTCTGAAAATTTCTACATAACCTTACAATGTCAAATGTTTACAATTTGCCTGTATAATTTTTCGTGGACTTTTTAATTTTCGCAAGGAATTATTATTCACCTTTATAGAACAAAAATGTATTTATTTATAATGCAGTTCCAGATTTCCAAAATGCAAAAGAAGAAAGCAATGGTTTGAAATACTAAATTTAACTGAGAAAGATTTTTAAAGTGATTCGATTTAAAGGCAATTAAGAATTTGCTCGAGACACTTTTCACCCGATTCCATTAATGTTGCTTTATAAACGTGAATAATAATTCCTTGTGAAAATTAATTATCCACGTGAGAAATTATACAGGCAAATTGTAAGCATTCGAGATTGTAAGGTTATGTGGAATTTTTCAGAAGTTATACTAACCGGTAAAACGCAATATATTCCTGGTCTTCTCCAAGATCGTCGATCCTTTTTTTACTCCTTATTTTGCACTCATAGCACGTGTTTCCTGGCATTGTGCACAATTTTGTCAAATGATTTTCTAATTCACATGGGTTTATAACCTCCTATGCACTACATAATTTGCTTTGCCCATGCATAGCCGCCGTGTTTGGGAAGAACTCACGAACCGATTTGGGTGGACCACGCGCGCCAGTTAGGCTTACTGCTTATCTATATGGACGCGTTTTTGGTTTGCGCATGGCGTATACGCAGCCGCTGTCTCTCTCTTTCGCAGCGGAAGAAAGAGACAGAGTATTGCGTTTTACGCCGAGCGCAGCCAAATGCGCGTTCTTGTAGATGGCGGGTTAGTCCTTCTGATTCAAGATGCCGTCCCATGTGGGCAGAAGACGTCGACGTAAAGCAGAAAATCGTGGGAGTGATTGTTCACTTTCATGAGTTTCTGCTTAACGCCGCCGTTTTCTGCCCACATGGGACGGGTGATACAGAGGTCTATGGTCCTTCTGATTCATACGTCCATGGGGCAAACGATCAGGACTGTTGGCGGGGAAGGTGAATGTTGGAGGTCAAACTGTATCAGCTTTGACGCAGCACCAAACTCAAAATCATACGAGTGAGAGAGACGCTCAGATGCTACTATCTCTTTCACTCTCATGATTTTGCATTTGACGCTGTATCAAAACGGACGCACGCATGGAAACCGCCAGCAGGGTGCTGTCGTATAAAGACGGAAAGCAGGGAGCAGAAAGCATTAGAGCGAAAAAGACAGGCACACCTTATCTCTTTCACTCTGATGGTTTTCTGTTTCCTTTTTTCTGCCGTCATGGGACTTGACCCTCAATTGGTGAAAAATGTCTGTTATGCCGATAGCTTTATTTGAAATCAAAGGACCTAAGCACAATGAGACCACGACCTGGAAAGAAGATAGAATAAATAAATAAGGTGATTAAATAGATAAATAAATAAAATAAATAAGATAGAATAGAAAGCGGTAAATCATAAGAGTGAAAGAGATGAACAGAGACAGAGGCATTTAAGTCCCTTCTCTTTTTTCAGACTAAAGGTGCCGTCCCAAGTAGGTAGAAAACGGCGGCGTAAAGCAGAAGCTTATGAGAGTGAAAGAGACATAGATCTATTTGTCTCTTTCACTCTCATGATTTTCTGCTTTACGCCGACGTTTTCTGCTCACTTGGGACGGCACCTTAAGAAAGTCCAGAAAGCACAAGATTTTCTGAACTTTTTCTACTGTTTGCAAAAAGAGGAGGGACTTAAATGCCCTCGTCTGGATGAACAAGGGTACGTCCTGATACTCAACTGGTTGAAAGTGGTTTTTCGAGAATGAACCTATCAGAAACACAGTTTACCATACCGACATGAGGTGTTTCCGATATTAACGCTCAGAGCCCTCTAAGGACGCTTCAACCAAAAGTCAGAACCGCCGGAAGTATCCAACCATAAACAGGATCCATCAACATAAATTTAAATTTCGACCGCCAGAACACTCAGAGCGTGTTCGATCAAATGTTCGAAGTATGCGCAGAGCGCTCTGATGTTCGAAATTTGAATTTATGATGATGGATCTAGTCTGTGGTTCGATAATTCCAGCGGTCTGACTTTTGGTTGAAGCATACTTAGAGCGCTCAGAGCGTTAATATCAGTAACTCCACTCTGAGGGCGGAATCCCGTGTCAGCGTGAAGACGCAGCAGATAGCAGAAAATTATAAAAGTGAAAGAGACAGACAATTGCTATACGATAGTCAGAGATGTCCAATCGCCCTGAAGTGAATGTCATTTCAAAACGATCAAACCTTTCTGTCTACCTCATACGATAAAAAGAGAGGACGGTCGTTTTGGAGCTTTGGAGTAACTTGGAGTCCCATCTCTAATAGCGAATTCGGTTATCTGCACTTTTCTGCCTCTGCTCCGAGTAAGTGCGTCTGCACTGTACTGCGCGAGTGTGCCCCAATCTTGCTCCGCGCTAGTATGGAGCACACCTCTGACGGCATGAAACGGATAGAGTTCAATTTTTCGGTGCATGTCACGTGACCGCGTGCAAACTCCACTGCACTGCTCTGTTAAGGTGTCGCACAGGAAAATACGTGTGCAGTGTGCTGGAAACGGTTCGCGCACGAGCCGTCCGTGCACGTATACACAGTGTCAACGTCGCAAATTCTGGTTCCGGGACATTTCAACAACCATCACTTTTTTCTCGCCCTAAAATAATTCTCAGTAAATGACAGTTGGCGTTGTGTCGCATTTTCACATGTGAAATAGGCTTGAGACCTTAAGAGACCTCGTTTTGGGACCTCGGCGCGGAAATTTGTAAAACGAAAAGATGATATAATTGATATAAAGATGATAAAAA
>JBAGKK010506067.1:1591-14360 GCA_037177015.1 Euceroptres primus | reverse complement strand
CTAGAAAGTCTATAGACTTTCTTTATGTATACATAAAAGATTGAGTATTTTTTAAGATTCTATGTTAAAAATATATTGGATTAAATTAAATTAAAACTATGTAAAAAATAAAATTATAGAAAATTCTGGAAGATTAACGATGATTCAGGAGCACTTTAGCAAGTCTATAGATTTTCTTGACGTATACAAAAAAGATTGAGTGTTTTTGAATATTCTATGTTAAAAATAAATTAAAATAAATTGAAATAAAATTATGGAGAAAATTAGATGTAGAAAATAAAATTATGGAGGAAATGAAATATAGAAAATAAAATTATAGAGAAAATGAAATGTAGAAAATAAAGTTATAGAAAACTCTGAAAGATTAACATTGATTCTGGAGTCTAGAAGGTAAGACTTCTAGAAAGTCTATAAAAAAGATTGAGTATTATGGAAGATTCTATGTGAAAAATATATTAAACTAAATTAAATTAATATTATGTAGAAAATAAAATTATAGAAAATTCTGGAAGATTAACGATGATTTAGGAGCACTCTAGAAAGTCTATAGATTTTCTTTATGTATACAAAAAAGATTGAGTGTTTTTGAAGATTCTATGTTAAAAATAAATTAAAATAAATTGGAATAAAATTATGGGGAAAATGAAATGTAGAAAATAAAATTATGGAGGAAATGAAATATAGAAAATAAAATTATAGAGAAAATGAAATGTAGAAAATAAAGTTATAGAAAACTCTGAAAGATTAACGAAGATTCTGGAGTCTAGAAGGTAAGACTTTTAGAAAGTCTATAAAAAAGATTGAATTTTCTGGAAGATTCTATGTTAAAAATATATTAAACTAAATAAATTAAAATTATGTAGAAAATAAAATTATAGAAAATCCTGAAAGATTAACGATGTTTCTGAAGCCCTTTAGAACGTCTATAGACTTTCTTTATGTATGCATAAAAGATTGAGTATTTTTTAAGATTCTACGTTAAAAATATATTAAACTACATTAGATTAAAATTATGTAGAAGATAAAATTATAGAAAATTCCTGAATATTAACGATAATTCTGTAGCACTCTTGAAAGTCTATAGATTTTCTTTATGTATACAAAGAAGATTGAATGTTTTTGAAGATTCTATGTTAAAAATAAATTAAAATAAATTGAAATAAAATTATGGAGAAAATGAAATGTAGAAAATAAAATTATGGAGGAAATGAAATATAGAAAATAAAATTATAGAGAAAATAAAATGCAGAAAATAAAGTTATAGAAAACTCTGAAAGATTAACGAATATTCTGGAGTCTAGAAGGTAAGACTTTTAGAAAGTCTATAAAAAAGATTGAATATTCTGGAAGATTCTATGTTAAAAGTATATTAAACTAAATAAATTAAAACTATGTATAAAATAAAATTATAGAAAATTCTGAAAGATTAACGATGTTTCTGGAGCCTTCTAGAAAGTCTATAGACTTTTTTTATGTATACATAAAAGATTGAGTATTTTTCAGATTCTATGTTAAAAATATATTAAACTAAATAAATTAAAACTATGTAGAAAATAAAATTATAGAAAATTCTGGAAGATTAACGATGATTTAGGAGCACTCTAGAAAGTCTATAGATTTTCTTTATGTATACAAAAAAGATTGAGTGTTTTTGAAGATTCTATGTTAAAAATAACTTAAAATAAAGTAAAATAAAACTATGGAGAAAATTAAATGTAGAAAATAAAATTATGGAGGAAATGAAATATAGAAAATAACATTATAGTGGAAATGAAATGTAGAAAATAAAATTATGGAGGAAATGAAATATTGAAAATAAAATTATAGAGAAAATGAAATGTAGAAAATAAAGTTATAAAAAACTCTGAAATATTAACGAACATTCTGGAGTCTAGAAGGTAAGACTTTTAGAAAGTCTATAAAAAAGATTGAATATTCTGGAAGATTCTATGTTAAAAATACATTAAACTAAATAAATTATAATTATGTAGAAAATAAAATTATAGAAAATTCTGAAAGAGTAACGATGTTTCTGGAGCCTTCTAGAAAGTCTGTAGACTTTTTTATGCATACATAAAAGATTGAGTATTTTTCAGATTCTATGTTAAAAATATATTTAACTAAATAAATTAAAATGTTAACGTTATGTAGAATTATGTAGAAAATAAAATTATAGAAAATTCTGGAAGATTAACGATGTTTCTGAAGCCCTCTAGAAAGTCTACATAAAAGATTGAGTATTCTGGAAGATTCTGTTAAAACTGAATTAAATAAAATAAATTAAATTGTATTCTAAAAGATCTATTCTGTATTCTGAAAAAAATCTGTATTCTGAAAAAATCCTAGAGGTGTTGAAGAACTCTTGACGATTTTAAAAGACTTCGGATATTTTTTAAAGCTAATAACTGAAATATAATAAGAATCAATACGAAGAAATAAAATAAATGAATAATATAAAAAATACAAAATTATAAATGCAATTTTTTAAATATATCTTTTAGAGCATCCGTATGAGGCACATGGGGGTTTCGGTTACGGTTACGGAGGTAACGGTGGGCGGTATCATCAGAAAACCCATTCGCAATTACCAGCGGGATTTTATGAACATCCGAGATTACCAGGTTTCCAGCCGGATTATAGTCAACCTGGTGACGTACCAAGTTACAGAAATGGTGCTCCTGTCAACGGGATGCGATCTCCCATAGACCTCTATGGACAAGGACGTTTTGGTGGTTGGGGTATAGAACTCGAAAAGGGCAGAGGACGGGGTGGACTTTATGGTGGTTTCGAAAGCGGAGGTAACATGTGTTTGAATAATCGATTTTCCCAGAGTAAACAAATTCACAAACAACCCGTATCTACAAATTTTGTATCGATTTTGCCTACGAAAACCATGACAAAAATTTCCTGTGTACAAAAAATTGTAGAAGTTAAATCTTACCTAAGCTTTACCTTCTCATTGATGATAACAATGTAAAAATGAAAGTAAAATAAAAAACTAGGTCACTACGATGAAAGAAAAGTCAAATTATTGGAATTAATATTAAACATAAATGAAGTATAATGCAGAAATATGTTGAGGGTCAAAGGATTCAAATCAACTTTATCAAAGGCCAATAACAAGCGATAACAATATTCATTAATTCCTAGAAATAAAGAGCAATAAATAATCCCTTCAAACAGCTTTAACAATGGTCAATAAAAATCTTGAACAATGGTCAATAAAAATCTTGAACAATGGTCAATAAAAATCTTGAACAATGGTCAATAATAATAATCCATAGTAATAAAAACAAGGTCTACTAGGATAAAAATAAAGTGAAATTAAAATAACATTTTCAAAACGGGGATGGAAAATAACTCATAGCAACGGTCAAAGATTTCTATCAATTTCGACCTATCAATAACAACACTTAGAAGCAGTCAATAATAATCTCTAGAAACGGTCAATAACAGCACATATGAATGGTCAATAATAACATAGAAACAGTCAAATATTTCTATATCAATGGTCAATAATAAGCCAGTTACAGTCAATAACAAGTCCTAACCTTGGCCAATAAAAATCCTGAACAATGGTCACTAATAATAATCCATAGTAATAAAAACAAGGTCTACTAGGATAAGAATAAAGTGAAATTTTAAAAAGGGGGTGGAAAAAAATTATCCATCGTCACCCTAATAAGTAAATGAAGATTTTGTTTTAAATTTAAGGATATTCGTCCTTTATCGACCTCAAATTTTTAAAATAGATTTATAAAATCTAGGAAAATAATCATATTGTTAAATGTAACAAATTTTAAAAGAGAATTCAAATTGCGATATACAATAAAAAGTTAAATCTATAATTGTTAATAATTTAAACTTTTTTTGTAAAAAACAATAATGTTAATGTTATTAATGTAATTGTTAATGTTTATATAAGAGTAATTATTTGAGATTTTCTTTCATTTTAGAAAAAAATCTTAATGCTGATTCAATCTTCATCACTGATAATGTATTTCGTTCTTTAAAATATTACCTGCAATTCTGTTTGGATGAATTTTATTTTTTAAAAAAACTTTCTGGGTCAGTAGATAGTTAGATAAAATATTAGTTATATAAATAACAATTTGATTTATTCAAATTTAACTGTTCTTTAATAAAATTCATTTAAATAGAGTTAAAGTTAATATTTCAAAGAACAAAATACCCTCTCAATGATGAAGATTGAATCAGAATTACGATTTCTGTCTAAAACGACAGAAAAAATACAAAATCTTAAACATAACTAAGATTCGAACACTATTCAAATTTGAGGCAAGATAAGAGGTGAACATACTTAAAATTCCCGTACAATCAAACTCAAAATTAATGAAACTTTATCTTGAATTACAAAATCAAAAAAAAGCCTTTTGTTAATTCCAACGAATTTTAGAAGAGAAACTGAAGCGTTTTACATTTAAAAAATAGTTTGAGTTATAATTTTATTTAGTTATATTTATTGAATATAAATATAGTTATATCAATAGATATAGTTATATCAATAAATATAGTTATATTTATTGAAAAATAGTTATTAAAATATTTATATCTTTTGCTTAGTCTTAAACAAAAGCCGTAATTTTGATTTAATTTTAATTTTCAGCAGCTGATTTTGTTCTTTGAAAAATCCTTTACAGTTCTATCTACTTGTGAGGTCAGAAAAAAGCGATCTCTTTTGGATTTTTTATATGATTCTTTTTATATGAAATAATACTTGAAGACTATTTCGTATAACTTTCATATAAAAATAATTAATTATTAACAAGTTATACTCGATGCCGGGGAATGCCTTTTTAAAAAACATATTTTACGGTGAGCACTTCTGCATGGAACTGGATCATCTAAAATCAAAAATCGAAAATAATTTAGTTAATATATTGGTTTATCTAGTCTTTAATTGAAGCATTTGAGAAAAAATTAATTTGGGACAAAATGGCAGGAGTTGAAATTGAATTGTGTGATTTTGAAAATTGGTCACTTCACTTTCAACGTCCGCCATTTTGTCCCAAATTAATTGTTTCTCAAATCTTTCGATTAAAGACTAGGTAAACTAATATATTAATTAAATTATTTTCGATTTTTACTTTTAGATGATCCAGTTCTAAGCAGCAGTGCTCTCCGAAAAAGATGTTTTTTAAAAAGGCATTCCTCGGCATCGACTATAACTTGTTAATAATTAATTATTTTTAAAATTTATTTTTTACAATTATTTACAATTTATTTTAAATACTTACGATTATTTTTACAATTTACAAAACGAATATCGTACAATTTATGAAAATTGTACGAAATAGTCTTTAAATATTACTTCATCGAACAAAGAAACTTATATGAAGACATGAGAATGACAACTCGTTAAAGACCATTTGAAGTTGGCCCCCAAATAATAATTATAAAAACCTAATTTAGGGGCCAACTTCAAATGGTCTTTACCGATTTGTCCTTCTCATGTTTTCATATAAAGAAATATGCACACGTTTTTTCAACAAAAAAATCCAAAAGAAATCGCTTTTTTCTGGCCTTACAAGTAGAGGTAAAACTTGTAATTTGGCATCTTATTTAATTTTCAATTTCATGAACTATATAATTTCTGAATAAAATAATTTTAATAAAAACGTACCAAACAGAACTGAAAAGGATCTTTTCAGAAACAAAGTGAACCGTTCTGAATTTAAATTGAATGACAATTACGATTTTCATCTAAGATGAAGGGAAAAACATCCATTTAAACATCCATAAACATCCATAATATCCATTTCTTTGATTCAGAATTTACATTTCTTAATGAATCATTTTAAACAAATAAAAAATTAAAATTATTCGCAAAAAAGGGCTCAAATGAACGGTTCTTAGTCGTCCAAAAAATAAAATATTAAAACAAATATCCAAATAACTATTTTTAAGTAAACAATTATGAAAAGAACTAGTTTTTTCTAAAGTTGCCTTGGTTTTTTTTTCAAAATTCGTTAAAAACAATTTTGAGTTTATTTAAAAAATAATAAGGAAAAACCTTAAAAATACGACTTCCAGACTAATAGTTTATTCCACGAATTTAGAAAATTATCGATAACGTTTCAAAAACAGCTGGTTTTCCTCATTAGATCTTTACATAAAACAAGTTATAATTATAATATTAGAATATACTATATTAAAATCGAAGTTGAGTTGAATTTATTCTTCCTGATTTTATAAATAAAAATAAAGATTTGATTAATTTTGAGGTTGACTGAACAGGGAGTATATCCTTAAATCAAAGTTAGAATTTTGATAATTAGTACATTAAGAAATTTAAATAATATTAAGAGTAATTAGGATAATTATACACGAGCACTTGTTCTCATCCTTAAAAAATCAATATTTAAGTAGATATTTCATTTTTTTTTTAAATTTCGCATCTTTAGCATATGAGATGGGTGGTTTTGGTGAATTGGATCGCAGCAGAGTTCGAAATGGCCTGGCCCGAGGTCATGGAATCGGACCAGTGTGGGATCCAAATGAACGACTTGGTCCAGATCAAAAAACCTTGATTCAGGAATTGGAGGACGAAAGTGACACAAAGGATGTCCTTTCATTATCCTGCGCCTGGCTTTGCAACAGGGATCAATTTCTCTGCGCAAATTCCTGCACCTGCATCAGTCTCGAAGCTCGTTGTGATGGCCAGGTGATTAATAATATTATTAATAATATTAAAATAATATTATTAATAATATTCAAATAATATTATTATTAATAATATTAAAATAATAATATTATTGTTAATAATGTTATTTATAACGTTTCTCCTTTTCTGCCATGAAATTATATAAATTTCTTTCTTTTAAAAAATTTGTTTCCACCGGGAAAATATTTTTAGATATGAAATATCTCACTCGACTGTTTCATCTGAGACATCACTTATTAATAAAGAGTTCATTTAACGTCGGATTGCCACTTCCGGTTCAACTGCCGCCTAGTTGATTAATTTCAGAAGTAGTTGTCTGCGCATTCGTACTTTAATGAACGGTATCGATCGGGGAAGGAATTATAATCGAATCTATTCCACTTAGACGGACTGTGATGGCTCCGAGGATGAGATTGATTGCGAGGAAATTCTCGAAGCGAGAAATTCCAATGGAACTTGCTATGGCGAGAGGAGTATCCTCTGTCCGGAAACTGGAAGATGCATTTCTAAACACTGGCTCTGCGACGGGGATGATGACTGTGGAGATTATTCCGACGAATCCCATTGTGGTTTGTAAAAATATAATTATTAATACTATTTTTCAAGGCAGATTTAGTTTGTTAAACAATAATTTTAATTAGATTTTGTGATTTTGATTTTTAAAAAAATTGTATCTAAAGGAAAACTTTATTATTCTTTATTAAAATTTTATTAAACTATTAAAATTATTATTAATTAAATTTGTTGGTGTTTTGCATGGGAGCCAGCAAACAAAACCAACAAATTTTATAACCAGAGGGTCAATAGAAATCAACAAGATGAGATTATTATCAACAAGATTTCAATTATTAATTAAACCATTTTTTAAATTTTTATCAGGGACTCATATGAACTGCACAGAGGATCAATTCGAGTGTAGAAATGGACTTTGTGTTCAGCAAACTTGGCGTTGCGATGGAGACAACGACTGCAAGGATTTTTCTGACGAGGAAAACTGTAATGGAAAAAGGTAAGTAATTTCTTTATTTTTATAAACCTCTTTTTGCTCTTAAAAAACCTATAAAAAACCTAAGAAACCTATAAACCTCTTTGCTCAGTTCATTTCTATTCATCCTTCAAATAATTCCATTAGAACCATTAGAATTCTAATTCCATTAGCATTCTTTTCTCCTTTTCACAGTAAGTTGTACCAATTTTTAAGTTAACTTAAACATGAAGTAAGCCTGATAAAAAAATAAATTAATAAACATAAAAAATCTGAACAGGAGAATATTGACATCGATCAAAGGGGAAAACATTTCCTTGGAAAAGTTTAAACTACTTTTCGTCCGCTTAACCCAGTTATTGAAAAAGTAAGGTAGTGGGACTTTTTCAAGTAGTATTTCAGTTTATACGTTTTATCTGCGACGTATTCTAAAAGAGACGGGATATAAAAATATTCGGGAGGACGGAAAAAAAAAAGATCGACTCAGGATTCTGCAACACACGCTCTCGCCCACGCAAAATCCTTTTCCTTCTGCGTGGGTGATCGCCGCACCCCTATAAGAAAATCTCCTTCAGTTTGGAGAAGGGAAAAGGACTATAAAATAAAGAAAACTGAAGGAAAAAGAAAAGGCAAATGTGAAAAAAATCAGAAGAAAGAACCACGTAAAAAGGAAAAAAGGGAAAGGACTTTTTATATTTTGTGAGAAGTCGAGAGCAAAGATGGATAGAAAACCGAGACGACGAATTTTGCTCAAAATGAGACGACTTATACGTGGGCGATGTCGTGTCTGCTGTGTAGGTTGTAGATAAAAAAGATGATAAAATCGAGAAAAAAGATGAAGAGTGATTGAGAATAAGGAGCAAGAGAGATACCAAAAATTCGAAAGTTGTTTATTTTTTTATGGTTTTAGTGAGGAGGAATTCAGTTTCCAGATTGAAATAAATATTGAGCGAGGGACCAAGAAAGAGAAGATCCAAATTTCAAATAAGAAGTATAAAAATATAAATGGTTTATAATAATCTTTAGCAACGGTCAATAATAATCAAAGCAATAATTACAGTAATCCTCAAAAATGGTCTATAATAATCTTTAGCAACGATCAATAATAATTCACAGCAATAATTACAGAAACCTTTATCAATGGTCAATTATAATCTTTAATAATTATCAATAACAACCTCTAGCAATGATCAATAACAATTCCTAGCAATAGTATATCAATCCGTAGTAAGGATCAATAACAACCTTCAACAATGGTCATTCAAAATCAATATTTGGTCAACAATTGTCCAAATAATCCTTGGTAAAATTCAATAATAATTCCTAGCAACATTGAATAATAATCCCCTAGCAATGCTCTATCAATCCCTAGTTACGGTCAATAATATTAATAATGTTATTATTTGTCAATAATAATGTTAACATTTTTAATAATGGTCAATAAAAACTGTCGGTAATAGTAAATAATAATCTCTAGAGATTATTATTTATTGGCTCTAGAGATTATTTATTTATTGACTCTATTGGCTGTTATTACAACCTCTAACAATGGTCAATAAAAATTCTTAGTAACAGTCAATAACAGCCCTTAACAATGGTCAGTCAATATCCTTAACTATGGTCCAAATAACAACCCTTGGTAACAGTCAATGATAATCTCTATAAACAGTTAATAACAACTCTCTAACAATGCTCTATCAATCCCTAGTTACGGTCAATAATATTAATAATGTTATTATTTGTCAATAATAGTTTTAACATTTTTAATAATGGTCGATAAGAACTGTCTGTAATAGTAAATAATAATCTCTAAAGATTATTATTTATTGTCTCTAGAGATTATTTATTTATTGACTCTATTGGCTGTTATTACAACCTCTAAAAATGGTCAATAACAATTCTTAGTAACGGTCAATAACAGCCCTTAACAATGGTCAGTCAATATCCTTAACTATGGTCCAAGTAACAACCCTTGGTAACAGTCGATGATAATCTCTATAAACAGTTAATAACAACTCCCTAACAATGCTCTATCAATCCCTAGTTACGGTCAATAATATTAATAATGTTATTATTTGTCAATAATGGTGTCAACATTTTTAATATTGGTCAATAAAAACCCTCGGTGACAGTAAATAATAATCTCTAGAAACTCTCTATTGACTGTTATTACAACCTCTAACAATGGTCAATAATAATTCTTAGTAACGGTCAATAACAGCCCTTAACAATGGTCAGCCAATATCCTTAACTATGGTCCAAATAACAACCCTTGGTAACAGTCAATGATAATCTCTATCAACAGTTAATGACAACTCCCTAACAATGGTCTATCAATCCCTAGTAATGGTCAATAACAACCCTCAATAATCGTCAGTCAAAATTTTTAACCAAGATCAATAACAACCCTTGGTAACAGTTAATCTCTAGCAAGTCCATAATATCCCCTACCAATGCTCTATCAATCCCCAGTAACCATCAATGACAACCGTCAATAATGGTCAGTCAAAATTTTTAACAATGGTTAATAACAACTCCTTTTAACAGTCAATAATCTCTAGCATAAGTCAATAACGCCCTAGCAGTGGTCTATCAATCCTTAGTAACGGTCAATAAGAACCCTCAATAATGGCCAGTTCAATTTTTTAATAATGGTCAACAAAAACCCTTGGTAACAGTCAATAATAATCTCTAGTAACAGTCAATAACAACCCCCCAGCAAGAATCAATAACAATCCCTAGTAACGGTCTTTGTCAGTTGCTCAGCAATAATCTAGCAATCCCTAGTAACGGTCAATAACAACCCTCAACAAGTTTTAGTCAAAATTCTTAACAATAGTCAATAACGAACCTTGGTAACAATCAATAATAATCTCAGACAAGTCAATATCAGCCTTTAGCAACGGTCAATAAAAACCCAATCCATAGCAACAGTTTTAGCCTCCCCTATATATTGCGGCCAAAAAAAATTAAAATTAATAAATAATAACCCCTTGGTAATAGTAAAAAATAATTCCTAGCAACGGTCAGTAATAATTCCTAGCAACGGTCTTTGACAATAAATATCACTACCTACTCAATAAAAATAACAATAATTAACAATTATATAACTGTAACAATTCTTAGCAAAGGTGAGTCAAAATACTTAACAATGGTTATTGAAAACCCTTCGTAACAGTCAATAATAATTTTTAGCAAATCAATATCAACTTCTAGCAATGGTCAATAAAAACCCAATCCATAAAAACATTTTTAGCCTCCTCTATTTATTGCAGCCTACAAAAATTAAAATTAATAAATAATAAAAACCCTTTAGCAATGGTCAAAAATAATTCCTAGCAACGGTCTTGGACAATAGATATCAATGGTCTATCAATACCTAGTAACGGACAATAACAATCCTTAACAAGGATAAGTCAAAATCCTTAATAATGGTTATTAAAAATAATGGTTATGGTCAATAATAATTTTTAGCAAGTCAATATCAACCTGTATAGTAACGGTCAATAAAAAACCAATCCATAACAACAGGTTTAGCAACCCCTATTTATTGGTCTACAAAAATTGAAATTAATAAATAATAAAAACCCCTTAGGAGGGGTCAATAATAATTCCGAGCAACGGTCTTTGACAATACATATCAATGGTCTATCAATACCTAATAATGACCATAACAATCCTTCACAAGGAAGAATCAAAATACTTTACAATGGTTAATAAAAATAATGGTTATGGTCAATAATAATTTTTAGCAAGTTAATATCAACCTCTAGCAATGGTCAATAAGAACCCAATCCATAACAACTGTTTTAGCCTTCCTTATTTATTGCAACCTACACAAATTAAAAGTAATAAATAATAAAAACTCCTTAGTAGTGGTCAATAATAATTCCTAGCAACGGTCTTTATCAATAAATGTCAATGGTCTATCAATACCTAGTAACGGTCAATGACAATCCTTAACAATGGTGTGTCAAAATCCTTAACAATGGTTATTAAAAATAATGGCTGTGGTCAATAATAATTGTTTGTAAGTCCATATTAATCTCTAGCAACGGTCGATAAAAAATTAGTTTATAACAACAGTTTTAGCCTCCCTTATTTATTGCAGTCTACAAAAATTAAAGTTAATAAATAATAAAAACCCCTTAGCAGTGGTCAATAATAATTCATAGCAACAGTCTTTGACAATACATATCAATGGTCTATCGATACTAAGTAAAGGTCAATAACAAACCTTAACAAGGATGTGTCAAAATCCCTAACAATGGTTATTAAAAATAATGATTATGGTCGATAATAATTTTTAGCAAGTCAATATGAACCTCTAGCAACGGTCAATAGAAAACCAATCCGTAACAACAGCTTTAGCCTCCCCTATTTATTGTATCCTACAAAAATTAAAATTAATAAATAATAAAAACCCCTTAGGAGGGGCAATAATAATTCCTAGCAATTCCTATTCCTTGACAATACATATCAATGGTCTATCAATACCTAGTAACGGTCAATAACAATCTTTAGCAATGGTGTGTTAAAATCCTTAACAATGGTTATTAAAAATAATGGCTGTGATCAATAATAATTGTTTGCAAGTCAATATAAATTTCTAGCAGTAGTCAATAAAACACCAATCCATAACAACAGTTTTAGCTTTTCCTATTTATCTCAGCCTACAAAAATTAAAATTAATAAATAATAAAGAGCCCTTAGCAGTGGTCAATAACAATTCCTAGCAACGGTCAATAGCAACAATACATATCAATGGTCTATCAATACCTAGTAACGGACAATAACAATACTTAACAAGGATGAGTCAAAATCCTTAACAATGGTTATTAAAAATAATGGTCATGGTCAATAATAATTGTTTGCAAGTCAATATCAACCTCTAGCAACGGTCAATAAAAAACTAATCCATAACAACAATTTTAGCCTCCTCTATTTATTGGAGCCTACAAAAATTAAAATTAATAAATAATAAAAACCCCTTAGGAGGGGTCAATAATAATTCCTAGCAATGGTCAATAATAATTCCTAGCAATGGTCAATAATAATTCCTAGCAATGGTCAATAATAATTCCTAGCAATGGTCAATA
>JBAGKK010506057.1:3103-14360 GCA_037177015.1 Euceroptres primus | reverse complement strand
TATATATATATATATACATACACAGAAGAAAAGTAGAAGAAAGAAGAAGAAAGTTCGGACAACATTTATTTACAATTTGAAATATATTAGAGTAAAAAAAATTCCAGATGAGTTTTGAATACGTGGAATTAAGAATAATTTTAGATATTGCATTCAATATAATTCTAATTCAACATCCAAAAAAGTTGAGTAAAGTTGAGTGTTCCAAAACAATTCCAAGAGAATCTCTTACATGAAATTCGTATATGAATCATTTAAAAAAATTCATCTTTAACATAAAATGGGTTTGCATGAAATTATTATTCCACATGGTATTCTGTGATTTTAATTTTTATTCAAATTTTTTCTCATTTCATGATGAGTATCCAGTAGAGAATGTTAATTAGTTTAAAATGTTCTCTTTAATTAACAATTTATGGTCCAACGATGTAATTTTACATTACTAAAAAGTAATTAAAAGTGTATGTTCCAAAATCGACATTTTAAAATCATTCCACGATCGTGGAGTTCAATTAATTTATGCTTCATTTTTACATTCTAGTTGTTGGAAAAAGTCCAAAAAAAATCAACGACAACTTTATTTGATAGAATATTCAATAATAATTTACATCTGGAAACTTTCACGGAATTTAGAAACTTATGAGATGACCTAAATTCCGTATTATTAGGACATATTTTCTGTTAAAAATGCTTCTGATAATACATTTTTAATCAGTTTTGCATCGTTACTCTTATTTTAAATATAAAAGACCGGCTTGCCTTTTTAAGTATCGACCTTTTAGTTATGTGGCAATAAGCTTTAGACACTAAATTGGTAAAACTGCATAATAACTGATCTGACAAAACTCATTGAAACTGATTGGAATTGTGAAGGTTGCTTCGTAAAATATGAACGTTGACAGTAACTGAAAGCAGAAGGAACAGTGTGATGTGCTCTTTTTTTGTTCCCCGTTGGTGGCACAGCATTCCAGAAACGTGATATAGCCGGAAGCTGTTTCATATGAGAGAAACGACGACCCATTGTGCGAGCGAACAGGGATGCCAGAGCATTCGATGTCTATAGCAGTGATGGGAGAAAAGCAGAGGAGTGCTGCTGCAGCAATAGCAGCTATCCATAGAGTCGGATAGACGTTTCCGAGCCTATTGGGTTGATAGAAGTGGTTGTGCCTTGGCCCTCGAGGTACACCAATAGGAAAGGGTAGGTATCGTCTCTGCCTCCAGCTTCACCATTCCAGCATAAAAATCCAATCTCATCTCAACTTAGAAAGAAAGACGGACGTTTCGAAGCTTTGGAACCTCAGGCATGAGAGGGATAGAACGAAAGGATGAGATACATGGTGCGGAAGTCTAAGAAGGAAGAGACAGTTTTCGAATTCCGAAAGACTTGGCAGACGTTACCATGTGGGCTGATATAAAGATATCTAAATGTACATATATAGCTATATTTATGCCAATATGTATAATGTATATTATACACGTGATATGTGCGACAGATCGGAAAAGGAAAAAATAAGACAGAGATGTCTACCACAACTGAAACTGGCATGATATTGGCAGCTTGTCTTGTAAAGTATTATCTTGTCAAGTCGACACTGATATCAAGCAGGCTTCCACAATAGGGAAATGCAAAACTTTACAATTCTTCCTTGACGCCACAGAAATATTCGTTTACACAGAAGACATTCTCACTAATTCTTTGAAATGAAAAATAGTTTCTTTTCTTTTTCGTTTTCTGTCTCTAGGAAGTAATGATGAAAGTTGCCGAACGAGTCCCCATTTTCTAGTATTACTCTCTACAAACCCCATGCAGACAGGAGTATAAGTTGGCCCCTGTCCAAGTAACTACGACCGATTGGCAGCATTCCCCTATACCGGGCGTTGCATCACCAGTGTCGCTGGAATGTTTGCCTAACTATTCCAAAGCAGGATCCGCCGATTTGGTGCAATTAATTGCTTCTGCGTGATTCTAACGCGCTGCACCATCTAGGTAATAAATGATTACGGAGCCAAAGGTGTCGGAGGCAGCCGATACTCGAAGCTTCCGGAGATTCGCGTTATCTCTTCCAACCTATGCATATATATATATATATATAGACATATATGCATATACACGCCCACATCATACATGTCAGTATTGACAGTGAAATAGCTTCCTCTCGAAACGCGAGCAGAAAGATAAATCATATATGTATATGTAAACTAGGCTCAACGGAAATGACTGACGAGAGCTTTCCGCATCAATTTATACATATGTATATTTTTTTATTGTATTAATCCATTTTTTCTTTGTCATTGTCCAAAGATCGTAGATCGATGAAGTTATTCAACTTCGAATACGAAATTTTACTTAATTTTGTGTCAATGTACCGATTTCTTTAAGAATTATGTGGTATTTCATAAATTGATTCCACTAAGTTTTGTGTATTTAATTTGTTGTTTTTATATTTTATAACTCCTTTCTTCATATAACTAACTTCAATGTAAATTAAGTCGCACTATCTTTAGTCTTTTTATAAAGATATTTACTTTTCTTTTTCCAGTAAGAGATTCTTGTACCTTTTTTGTTCATGCGTTATACAATGAAGACCATTTGCATACGTGGCCGTTATCGTGCGAACTTACTTCCAGACGTCCCATGAGAAATTACCTTTCTTAATATCATGCATAGTAAAACAACTTTGTAATACAACTTTTTCATTTTTAAAAATAAATTATATTAGTCAGGAGAACTGTTTGTTAATGGCGATTTGTTACCAATTTAACATGCAGGTTTCTTTGCAAGCAATTGATCACACAATTGGCACTGAGAAAAATACCATACACTCTGAAATCCATATACAGCATTATATAAAATTCAGCTCAACTTATTTTAGAGTATCTTTCAGTCCATATCTTGACTTAAATCTTAATCCAAGTTAAATCGATATTTCTGCACTATAACAAAAATTGCAAAAAAAAAATTTTGCCAGGGCTAAGGAAGTAAACCATTCACAATAAAAAAAGAACAAAAGCTTTCTCCACGTAGAAGTAGAAAATTCAAAGTATCTCCACCATGATCTTCGAAAATTGAAGAAGATTTCACATAAGAAAGAAATTCGTTCGATTTCCATCGGCATTTGCTCAACCTTCGCGATTAACTTAAAGTAGATTCAATGAAATTACCGTCGAGAAACTTCTCGACTCGACACTCCCCGTCAAAGAGGAGTGGGCGGGTGACTTTTAACTAAGGTGAATCGTTTGTTATTACTGGAACGTAATTCCGAGGAGGCAAAGCAGGCAAAGAAAAGGAAGAAAAAGGAGAAAAATCGATAGGGGTGAATTCTCAGAACGCTGAACATTGAGCATTAAGTAGACTAAGAGAGGGAATCTGCTGCCCCCAGAAAAAAATTTCGAAGATTCTGTATCATCTTTAGAATATTGGGGATACTTTCCCATAATATATTAGTAGTACAGTCAAATTAGGATTTCTGTTGCTTGCATACCTCCGGTATGCAAGTGTAGCCGATTGTTTGTTATTAATAAACAACAAAAAAACGACATGTTTTTTAAAGACGTTCGTGTGGATCGTTGTTTTCGATGAAGATATTACATACAACAAAATTGTATATAAAATGATTTCTAAAGAATAAAATAAGCTTCAAAATGAGCCATCAGCGAACTCCCTACGACGAATAGTTTAACAGTTATGAATTTGTTAATTAAGGATGTGGGCTTCTACTAATACGTTTGCGTTTAATGAATTTTCATTTTTGTATAAAATATTATGATCAAATTTTGCTTATTGGGTTCTTAAAGTCAATGGTTCAAAGTATGAGAAAACATTTTTTCTGATACCCGAAATCCGAAATTGGCGGAAGAGTGGGGGAATAGTTGCTTTTAACAATAATATTTTTTTAAACAAATTTTTTAGTGAGTTAGCATTTGCAGAATCGCTTAAGAGATAGTGAAACTTCATAAAAAATACTAACCATATTTTTAAACAAATTTTTTCATTTTTAACAATAAATTGTTATAAACAATAATTTTTTTCTATACTTACACTAGTCCGAAAAATTTGAAAAAATTATGGAATAACCAAGTGTCGAAAAGGATGTCAATTATTTGCTAAGAAATTTTCTATCTGCAACAGTTTCGTTGCAAAAGAGCGCTAAATAATAATAAAAATTGTCAAAAAATAAGAAACACCATACTCAGCTCATAATTGATGAAACTTTTATTACTCTTTTTAAATACCGATTGTTTAAAATTAAATTTCAACGTTTATAACAAAAAAATAAGATTAGTTAATTTACTTCATTAAAGGTGCAAAAAATTAACAGAAATAGATGAATAAATTAATTTTCCTTCTTTTGACGTTTCTGATGTTTCTGGCAAGCCTTTTGTTGAATATAATATGTCCAAAAAAAAAGTTGCTTTGATTTTTTACGACACCCCTTAAAAAGCTCCCATACAGTGAAAAAACAATTGTGGAATGTTTTGAGAATTTTGAAAAAGCGCTGAAAACTGTTCCAGGGGTATTAAACCGGCTCTAATAAAAAATATCATAGTTTTTCTGAAAATGCACTTATTGAATGCAGTTTCGGCCTAAACATCTTGAACTGATATGAAAAAACTTAGAAAACTGAAAAATAGTTGATAAAGCTGTAAACTTACCCTGAAAAGTGAAAAATCACCACTTACAAGAAGTGAAAAATCGATTTTCAAGTTCTGTTCATTTTCTGGGGATAATTAATTACTAAATTAGGAAAAAATAACTCCTAAATTATTGTTTATAACAATTTATTGTTAAAATTTAAAAAATTTGTTTAAAAATATAGTTAGTATTTTTTTTGTGAAGTTTCACCTATCTTACGCGATTCTGCAAATGTGAACGCACTAAAAAATTTGTTTAAAAAAATATTATTGTTAAAAGCAACTGTTCCCCCACTCTTCCGCCAATTTCGGATTTCGGATATCAGAAAAAATGTTTTCTCATACTTTGAACCATTGACTTTAAGAACCCAATAAGCAAAATTTGATCATAATATTTTATATAACAATGAAAATTCATTAAACGCAAACGTATTAATGAAAGCCCACATCCTTAATTAACAAATTCATAACTTTTAAACTATTCATCGAAGGGGGTTCGGTAATAGTTCATTTTGAAGCTAATTTTATTCTTTAGAAATCATTCTATACACAATTTTGTCGCATAACTTCATTGGAATTTCATTAGTATGTTCTTACAAACAATAATCATGAAAAAAATTTCGTATAGTAATTTGTTCCAGTAAACATCCTTTTTTCGTTTAACTTGATTGTACTCTAGTGGGTCATTTAGATGAATGTAATACATAGATATTTTCTGCCATATAAAAATGAAATTCCATATTTATTTTACGTAAAATATGTTGCGATCAGGGTATTTGCCTGCAAAAATTATTCAGTCTATTCAGGATTTCCCTATGAATTGTAGGTTTGACAGTAAGTCAACAACGCCACTAGATTTACAAAATTTCTTCTAAGGGATTTTCTGATGTCCAATTAAGAAAAAAAGCTTTCTCATTCAAACTGCAGAACCTTTAATAACTGCATGTAGTTCCCCTTTAATGCATACGACAACCGATCAATGAAACATAATATTACATAATAGTAAAACAATGTGACAGTTCTCTTTCAAACTACATATGTATTGAAAACAATCAATTTTTTCTTCCTGAACTCAGCTTCCACTTTTCAACGATTTCCATTTGAAAATCAATTGAGGTTATCAGAGAAACCCAAGCCTACATTACTAGACTAAAATTAAAACCATATTTTAAAATCTTTTATCTGATAATAAAAAGAAGGGAAACTGTTCTTTCCCTCCATTTTTGATCACAGTTTCGCATGTAAAGATAAAAACGAGGGTTTTCGTTAAAACAGGCAGTTTGTTTAAACGCCAGCGCGTCGACCCGTAGAACTGAGTAAGGACAACCACATGTTGGAGTTGGAGCTATTATTCACTTAGTGGGGTGCAAGAGGTTTTCCGTGTCCGCTCGAAATACGAAGGAGGGACGAATGTACCAATTAATGTAGCTCGATAAATCGAGGGAACAAGTTGTTCAGCGACGTGTAGCTTTCCGACCATGGTTCAAGGAAATTAAGAGTATCGCCATTCCCTGGTTCCGCGTCCCTTGTGCGAAAAAAAGGGATTCTCTTGATACCAAACAGGTATGAAAGTTTACTGCCTGTTGCTAGGAAACGCAACGTAACATTCATAGATCCAGAGACTCAGTGAAGATATACTTCCGACCATCTTGGGAAAGGAAGTATATTTGCTTTCAGTATGTCCTTTAAGAACACGGAGGATAAAAGTTCGTGATAAAGAAGGCTCGCATGACTCTGTTTACTCTCGTAAAAAAGGTGAATAAGGTGAAGGGAACAAATGAAAAATTTGTCAATAAAGAATGAGGTTGTCTTAGACAATTCTGATTAAAATTAAAGTTGTCGCTTTTATATAATTGATTGAAAAGTTATAAAAGGTTTTCTTCAATTGGAAACACTGAGCTAAAATATGCTTTCTAGGAGCACAATTAAAATTTAAATCCTATTGAAAAATTAAGCACATCAAACATTAAAAGTCCAGATTGATAATCTTAAAAAAATAAGAGGCACGTCATGAAAGTGGGTCAGAGACCATGGTCATCATGGAGATTGAACATTAACCAGACATCTGTTCTCGTAATGGGATTGTCACTTCCCTTGGTGCAATCGCTCAGTCTAATGAAGTACCTGATGAAAAGGTAGCTCAGTTGATTCCTGAATTCATCGGCTAACGAGCTTTCCTACTCTTCTACACTCTCAAGAGTCAGAAAAATGTAATTCTTGTCTCACAACTGATTTTACGAAGAATTGTTTCATCTTCCTGAAATGTGTTCTTTTATATATTTTTAAGTAAATTGAGGCCTGAGATAAACATTTTTAAGTTGTATAAAAGAAAACTTAATTGGATCACGAGTTTCACTAATCCCTCATTTTCAAGCTGCTCGTTTTCCTTTGTATTATCAATCACTGAAGCGTAAGCGCAGATTCTTTGAACCTGATTTACAATGCCATTGATAAACGATTGTTCGATGAATTAATCATGATTATAAAATCATTGGCCAACGTCGAATTCGTGAATTAATGTACCTATAACGTTCATTCCCTGCTGCGTTGAGAACGAATGGGAAAATGTAAATTGCTTTAAATGTAAAAAGGTTGCGATATTCGAATATATAATGGGCTAATATCAAAAAGATAAGCTAATACAAAAAGTTTGCATTACGGAGAGAAATATTCTCTACCATAATTGAAAATTATCTTTTTAATTACTAAATACAATTGAACACTTATTTAATATACACAAATAATTCGTGAAACTATAAAAGGCCCTTCCACTATATTTCTCAAATTAAACACAAAACTAGGTCGATAATTATCATCTGCCATTACAAATGAGAACACAAAATAAATGGAAAGTTGGTAATTAATCTAAAGCTACAGAAAATTTTCGAAAACATTAGATACTTTTGCTTCAATGGAATAGGCCATTTGCAAACCAAGTTTATTAGAATCAGTCGACAGAGAGTGATCACGGAATAGCTATAGAAGTTGGAAATAGGGCAAAAGGTCGTTAGGTCCAAGATGTAGGTGACAGAAGGATCCATCATTGAATGCTATGAGTTAACGAAGCATGCATCTTTTCTGGAGCAGCGCAGAATCACAAGAATTTTCATCTTTCTATATTTCTTTCTTAATTCTTAATTAAAGCAAGAAATTAACTGTATGACGCACCAACCACAACCATCAGTTTCAATATAAATATGGCTTCATCATAGAACCATTTTACTCGACCTTCGTACATAATACCACGAAAACACCCATTTTTTGAAATCGTTTTCACTCCCTCATTTACTTTTATGACTGTTGAATCGTGGTCCGTACTTTCTGCCAGAAATACATTTTCAAACACGTAAACTTTAACAAGAGATTCGGCTTTTATGACCAAACAAATGTTTCGCTTTAGAATTCAGTTGAATATATGTACATCACTTAGTACACACAAAAAAAAAAAACTATAAAAACAAATTTCATTGATTCAAAAAATTCTTTCACAAGGGAATATATATTTTGTTCAGTAAAAGATATTTCTTTTAAATTCAAAATTTACAGACAGGGAAGATGATAAGAAGTTCGATATTGAACGAAATAATCTTGAGAAAGACATTCTTGTCTATTCTCTTTATCAAAAAGATCAAAGGGAATGTGATAGCCACCGTTGGGCTTTGAAACTCACGAGAAGACGATGCATGTCTTTGTAGGTGTAGAAAAAAGAAAGAGAGATCACGATGGGAAAAAAGAGAGGCAAGATTATACGACCAATTTTTCGTAAGTCCTTCGCGCGTGCACGTTCGAACCAGGAATTCCGCATTGCGGACTGTCGAGGTGAATTCGCACATCGGCCAAATAACGGGTGTCCTGTTGCTTCCGTATATGCAATTAATTTTTCAAATGGCAAAGAAAATAGCTTAAATTTGAATATACGCCCTTAAATTAATTTATTTTTATTACGTATCACGTTGTGAAATCACAGTTTCGAGAAAATCATTTGCTGTTACAATTCGAGGTACAAACGACTGGCAATACATTCCCTCATGTAAAGATCGATTTAAGTAAAACGTTGTTTTAGATTCTTTTTCATCCAATGCAATTTGTCGAAATGCATCTATATTTTATCTGGGACAGAGAAGATGAATCTCCCACTTTCATGGCACATTTTCAATAAAAGTTTATTTGAAATTTGTGGTAGACAATTGCAGTAAATAACAGTGCCAACTGCATGCAAAAGCTTTCAAATACTTTTGCTAGTGTAAAGCAAACTTCCATTTTACGAAATTAGCTTTTTAATTAATGTTTACTTACATGGTTAAATATTTACCAAGACTTTTGAAATCAGACATAAAAATAAAACAATTTGTCATCTTCATCAGACTTAATGAAAATTATATCTCGGACACAAATTGTAAACCTACTAACAGTCAAATTAAAGAAATTGCAATTTCTTAAAAATAAAATTCCTAAGAAAATTGACAAATTTAGAAATCGAAATGAGAAGATATTTGAATTGCTTCAAGATTGATTGTTAAGTCTCATTTTCAAATAATTTTTAATGTTTCTTTAACTCTTAAAGATTTATCTAACCCAAAAATGTATCACAAAAAGAATAAAAGACAGTTTATTGTAAGGACTCAAGTTCATTAAAATTGCACCAATACGTCCGATTAAAAGAATGAAAAATTTATGCAACTGGAAAAGATTCAACTACTTTAAAATTTTTACAACCATTGTATTCTAAAGTGGAGTTCATCCTGAGAATTTTCAAACACGAAAAAAGTACCTCAAACTTTAACATTGTCTAGGGTCGCCTTTTCGACGATGCATCATTTATTGATCTTAAAAATGTATCATCATAGAGAATTCCGATATCGAATGTTCTACGTGCTGCAGGATGTAAACAAGCGGATATTCTGCTATATGTATCGTTCTTTCGACTGCCATAAACTGACAAAGATTCCGTGGTCGATATGTTTTCCAGTTTTCTGCAGCCAAAAGAAAAAGAACGACTCTGAGAAGGATAAAGACTGCGGAAGAGCAGCGAATGGCGAAGGCTGCCTGGTTAACCTGGTTTTATTGAGGTCAAGGAAGAACGATGTTGAGAGTTTATACAGGGGATAATTGTTATGAATGGTTGTGACCAACCGAGAAGAATCTGCAATAGATAAGGCCAACGATCTGTGTACTCTAGAGAACCATGGATATCAAATCCAGCTTCTAGTTTAGCCCGGTAGTTTGTCACGTGATCTAAACTAGTTTCCGGCATTGCGGCTTACGTTCAACCTCATTCATCAGTTCATCAGACCAATGATCACCCGATACGAACCTCGTTTCTGCATTATCCTGCTTCACTGCATGCTTCTTTCACAATTGTAAGCTAAATTTTCTTCAAAATATATGTAAGTTGAAATTATTTTTATTACCCCTGAGACTTTTTTATTTCTTTATTCTCTTCAAACCAAGCATTTGATGTCTTCAACATTTTGTTACTCCGAAACTTTCAGTGTAACGCAAAATTTATGTCTGGCATTATCAACTTGGAAGAGCTCGAACTTCAATGTCTCCGGCTTGGAAACATTTAAACTTCAGTGCTTCAATTTAAATTCAATGAAACGTCAAAGTCTGGAAAACTAGAAACGTTTGAATTTAAGGGAAACCAATATAAATTTGGAGGCCTTTTGCTTTAGAGTTTCCAAATTAGATTAATTTTATATACCAATTTTTTGAAATGCAAAAGAATTCTTTCAAAAAAAACCCTTTTGGATACAGATCAATAATTGAGATTTAAGGATGAATGAAATTGAATGTGACAAGGAATGAAATACGGGTTCAGGTGGCCAACTTTAATTCAATTTGGAGCAGCAGTGGTGCTGTGGCGGAGTTTTCGAAGAATAGAAAAGTTTGAGATCGCGTCGCTGATTTCAGTTGGATTACGCCCACTGAAGAAGACAACCATGTGATAAAAAAAGTACAATCGGAGAAGTTCAGCGTCGGATTTCCTGAGACTTTGGCACGTCTTTTCAAGAATCTACACGTAAAAACTGGGCCGCTGCGCTTTTCGCGAATAAAACTAAACAAAGGAGAGAAAATAGAGGACATTGAAACTAAAATCAAAGTTTCTTAAAAGCTCAACTACTAAGTAAGTCTTTGTTAGGAGAAAATTACAAAAGATTTTCATATTATAACATTATATTATGCTTATAAAACATTATTTACAGTGAGTAATAATAGTTTTCTTCACTAAGTTTTTTAGGCTAAACTCTATAAATTCGTATTTCCTCTTCAAAATTAATAATTTTAAAATATTAGTGTTCCTAAATATTGGTTCTTATGAAATTATAAAATTTATGCAGCCAAGAAGTCAATGTGCAGTTTTAAAGCTTATTAAAAGGAGAGGCGAAAGGAAAAACCAAAAGTAGATAAGTATTTAATGGAAGAAAGCTTTCCATGGAAAACACTCAGTCGATGTTGCATTTTAAATACGTTTCTGTTCAGTTTATCTCAACTTTATTTATTAAAATTTAATATTTTTTCAGTGCATGAAATTGGTCATTTTGATAAGAGGCGAAAGGAAAAACCAAAAGTAGATAAGTATTTAATGGAAGAAAGCTTTCCATGGAAAACACTCAGTCGATGT
>JBAGKK010506036.1:0-14362 GCA_037177015.1 Euceroptres primus | reverse complement strand
AAACGCGTGGCGGTCTCGGGTAGATGAGGCAATGAACTTTCGAGTTCCAAATGCCGATAAATAATAATAATAATAGGTAATAATTCTAAATAAAAATAAAATATTAAAAAATTGTTTTATTAATTTATAACATGAAAAAGAACAATAGTTGTACCTATTTAGAAGATCGACGGTACAAAAAGGTACAACTTTTCAACAATGACAATTAGTAAGTACAAAATGATTTAAAAATCTAAACATGATTGATTTCACTACAGAATTGAGTCTTCTGTCTACAAAAAAAAAGCTGAAATATTTTTTCTTGAGCGTAAAGTTTAAAAAACCTCAAAAAATACGTAAAAGTTGTACCTAATAGCCCCACTCTACAGTAACTTTATTAATCTCCACAAGCTTTTCCTTTATATTGGGAAAATTGAATTTTTTGAGAAAGATCTGGAAAATTGGCTTACCTTAGTGATGAGTAATTGTTGGGAAGAAATAGGATAAACACAAAATTCTGAGCGAAGCTGGAATAGCAGGAATACCTCTAATGTGAGCTAATTGAAACAAATGGCGGGTCATTAATTTCCGTTTAGTTAGTGACAATTGGTAAATGTATAGTGTCGTGAATCGGAGCTATCGAGCGTCGATCACTATACTTCTGGGAAAGTTCATCGACTAGTTGTCATACCAACATATATGCAAACAGCGGAGCGTAGAATTTGAACGTGCGTATGTATTTCACGAAGCTGTTAATCACGAAGGGACTGCAATCGACCTCTGAACCGGTGGGATGCAATCGGCAATTGCATTGTATGCAGTGCTGTGGACACTGGCAAGAGAGGAAGAGAGAAGAGAGGAAATGTGCTGCTAGAACAACCGGTGCACTTTTGACTCGCACTAACTATGCTCGAAATTGCTTGCGCTATTTGTCGTTTAACGAAAAATGAAAGAAATACTGCCACTGGCAATCGAGCATCACCACTACAAAATTCATTCAACTCAAATGAAATTTTTCTCTCTCGGGTAATTGATGGACAATGATTTATCTAATTTGAAAATTAGAATTTCATACAAATGTAATTACTCAATTTTAGTAAACCTAGATCTAAAATATTATCTGTGGAAACGTACAAGATATTTTGAAAATACCGAATATTTAAAAAGCACGTTAAGAGCTTAGCCTTTGAGATTAAAAAGTAACTAACGACTTATATCTACTCTGCCATGGTCTTTTTAATTGCATTTAATGCATCACAAGGCGAAGGAATTAAAATTTAAAATGTTTAAAATGCGCTTTCTGTAACTAAAGAAAAGATCATTAAGGTATGGAAGACATTTGATGTGACGCGTCGTTAACTTTCAAATAAGATAAAGTAGGAGGGTTGTGATCGCGGTAGCATTAAAGCTTGTGCTTGCGAGCGGAATTAATGGATCCGTTTATCCGGGAAACGGCTCTAATTCAATAAAGTTCACTGGTGCTTTGACTTGATGAACTGGCCTACCAGAGGTGAACTGCATTGATAGAACTTGCGTTTGCACAATAGGGCCGTATCGCGAATTAACTTTGATCTGCGAATAGAACAAGTGGCAGCAAAGTGCCCTGCTTGACACCTTTTCATCTCTCCACCGATCTTGCTTTCCGTCGACTCGTATTTATAAACTCAGAGTTCAAAAAATCATTTTTCTTCCTTCGTTAAAAATGTACTTCAAAGATGAAATTTTAATTTATCAAAAATCATTTTTCTTCCTTCGTTAAAAATGTACTTCAAGGATGCAATTTTAATTTCTCTAATGTCGACTGGTAAAATCATTTTTCTTCCTTCGTTAAATGTACTTCAAAGATGAAATTTTAATTTCAATCCAAATTAAATTTGTAGTTTAAAATTACAACTTGTAGTTTGACTCGATTTTGCGATTCATTGACGTGTGATAATTTTGAGTACTGTTTTAAGCCGGTACAACTTCATTCATTTAAGTTGCAAACGAATCAGGAAAGTTTGGAGTTCAGAAGAAAAATTCAAATAAGAAAAATAGTACTCGAGATGATAATTACGAGGAGGCGTGTCATGAATCTTAACGAAAAGAGAATTACTATTCCAAGAAAGTCCTCTTTATTATTTTTTACCGTTTATTCGAAGTGTAAATTGTTTCTGCTTCCCTGAATAAATAAGGCCAGTGTCGAGCCAACAGGAAGATAGGTCGTTCCTTACGCGCGTCTAGTAAGCACCTTTAGTTTTTTCTACTTCTTTCGAGATTTCTGAAGCAACAGGAGTTTCCAACTTTTTAAAGTTTTAACAAGGGAAAGGAAGCAAAATAGAATATAATAGATTCCAAGACGTACGTTTCTAACTTGAGATAAAAATTGTACCTCATAAGTTAGAAACATTTTATAATAATTAAATCCTTATTTTGATCTCATTTAAGGAAATGGTTTATTTAATTAATGCAGAAACATCTGAGAGATGGTTTTAATTAGAGGTGTGCAAAATAATTCGATTCGATCGAAAACCGACTTCTGACGCTTTTCGAATGTCGAATTTTTTGATACCGATCGGTGTTAAAATCGTATCGGAAAAATTCGATCCGACTTGGACGAATGTCGAATGTCGAATTTTCAAAACCGATTGGTGGGCAGGTCGAATCGAAAAAATTCGATCCGATTTGGCACACGTCGAATGTCGAATTTTTCGAAACCGATCAGTGCTTAAATCGGATCGAAAAAATTCGATTCGACTCAAGGCACTTGAAATGTCAAATTTTTCGAAACCGATTGAGCTAAGAGCAAAACGAATTTATTTTCGATCCGATTTGACAGGTATTAAAGATCACAGTGCAGTTTTCGAAACTGATTGGTGGTTGTAAATTTTTTTTAATTTTGAGTTTTGGTTGTAAATTTTTTTTAAGTTTTGATTTTTGGTTGTAAATTTTTTTTAAGTTTATCGACTAATCGCGTCTATTGTAATTATTTAAATTTTTTAATATTAAATAATAACAAATTACGATATTTTTATCAATTTAAGGATCGTTTCCAAAAAGTTGTGAAACTTAAGACATAAAAGTTTTACGCATTTTCCTTATTTAATATATTTTTTAGAATATTACGAGAATAAAGAACTTACATCGAAGTGGTTTTTGTTAAAGTTAAAAAATTTTAGGTGCCTTAGTTCAGAAATGGGAAATTAAAACATAGCCAAAATGTCCACTCGGCAACGGTAACCTGTCCCCAAATACAAATTCACTAACTAAACCTGAGAAATAATGACAACAAAAGTTCGTAAATCCATTGGTTCTCATGAGTCATTTGCATTAAGTTAAAGAATCTAAAAATTATGAATAGACATATATATTTTATATTTTACGGTATTTTCAACGGTTTAAAAGTTTGTCCCTGAAATTTCATGTCCACTTGTTAACCCTCATATTTTAGGTAAGAACTCGAAAAGATCTTTAAAAAATTATAAACTAATTACTTTTATTCCTACGCAAGTGCTCATAAAAGCATAAGTATGTTTATTGTTCGCAACTAAACAAATTTCTGCAAATTATGCACCATATGATTTATAATAATGTCCACTGGGTAACTCATTTTTAACAAATGTTAATAAAAATAAAATATAATCGAAAATCTGGTAACACTGTTTAAAATTTTTTTATCTCTACCGTAAATATTTTATCCATAATTTTGAAATTTATTGTCTACGTTTGTTAAATGTTCACTCATAGGCTCCCTATAGCGAATCTAAAGTTTTTAGGCTATGTATCTCTCAGTTCAGCCGTTCAACTTTGTAAACATATCAAAGTCAGTCGAAGACATGAAGTCGATCTACCCAGGAAAAAAAAAACGATTGAATGTGAACTTTTTTAAAATGTATATTTGAAATTGGCAGACTCACATGGTAAATTTTAAATCGGTTTGCGACTGTTTCAATCAGTCAGATCGGAATCACGTTTTGAATCTGTCAATCCAGATTAGCAGCATATTCGGAGGTTAGATTGTCATGTTTCAAACAAAACTTTTAATTTGTGATCTGTTGAAACCTTGTAAACCATTTATATGCAAAAGTTTCAGATTTTGTTTGCTTTTTCAGTTTTAGAGGATATAAAGAATTTGAGCTTATTCTTCAATGCAAAGAAAAAATAAATAAAAACCAAGAATATCAATTTTCGGGAATTTTCGGTAATCGGGATTTTACGATTCATTTTAAATACGCATTTCATGAGACCTTAAATACGATTCAAATGTCCTGAATCGGTTTCTGTTTTCTGAGTAAAAAGGATTATTTATTTTGAATTATCTGCTTGTAAACGTTAATTAAATGTTAATGTTTGTTTATTTTCAATGAAATTAATTTTTTTATAAAGATAAGTGCTTAAATGGTTTAATCACGAAGGCTACTTCGTTTAATACAGAGGAACAAAATTTTGTGTTTCTAATTTTTAACCTAATATAATAAGAAAACCTTTCTAAAAAGATATTAGCTTTAAACATTATTTCAGAATTAAATTACTTAATTGTCCAAAAAGCTAAATTGTTAAATTTTAAATAAGTACAGGGTGAAATTTTATGTTTTGTGTTCCTAATCTGTAACTCAAGAACTTAATTTTGTTTCAGATAACATGACAAATTGTTAAACGTGGGAAATTGAGGATATCATATTTCCTTTTAATTTTAAATAATATTATTCTAAGAATTATTTTTCAGACAAATAAGTGTACAGAAAAAAGTGATTTTAAATTATTTAATGTTGAAATATTAATTTCATTTACTTTAAATAGATGTGTCGAATCGAATGGCAAAAAACCAATTCGATCGAAGCACGGTTCGGTTTCGAAAAATTTAACATTTCAAGTGTCTCGAGTCGAATCGAAAAAATTCGATCCGAACTGAGCTCCGATCGGTTTCGAAAAATTCGACATTCGACGCAAGCCAAATTTGATCGAATTTTTTCGATTCGATCTGTCCACCGATCGGTTTTGAAAAATTCGACATTCGACACACGCTGAACTGAATCGAATTTTTTCGATTTGATCTAAGCCCTGATCAATTTCGAAAAATTCGACATTCGACTTGCGTCTAAGTCGGATCGAAAAATTTCGATCCGATTTTCAGCTGCGTCGAATCAAAGAATAACCGATTCGATTCGACATACAGCACACCTCTAGTTTAAGTGCAACAAAAAAATTCACTTTCTTTCTCGTTTTTACATAATTTTTGTAATTATATTGCGAATTTATTCAATTTCTTTTTCGTTTACCAAAGGCATTTTATTCGTAGGGATATCTTTGCTGATTGTCCACTTTGTTTCTCGTTGCCCAACACAAGGCATTGTGGACAATGTCGCTCTGTTTTGGAAAATTTGCTGGGATATGAAGATCATGAAGTTTCAGGAGGGTGAAATTAGGATAATCAAGAAATAACGGGTCCATGCCTTAGTTTCCACACAGGTTAGAGAATAGCAAAGGTAAAACATGAATTCCTGTTAAATGTCTCTCGACAGTGAACTTTTTTCATCATGGAACCAGCAAGGTAACATTAGTAACATAATACTTTTTTCGTAGTAGATGTTGAATATTTTTAATCTACTGATCACAAGTTTATTTAAAAAACGAGCTTTTTCTCCACGATGTGAAGCGAAAAGGCATATTTAAAATTAAAGACCACAAGTTTCTATAAAAATGTAACTCTTTTTATATGTGACGCGCAACGAATTTCTTCACTGATAAAAAATCTACATCTCTTTAAAAAGACTACAATTTTTTATTTATCTGATATAATACCTAGTTTCTTATAAGGTGAGGGAACCTAGTGGATCAGACTTCGGAAAACATGTGTTTAAAAATAGTTATAATTAACCAATTTTGTCTTAATGTGGAGAAACCTTTTTCTAAGTGTTTAGGACAATAAATTTTCAATTTCCAAGTCTCAATATTTATCTAACTTATTCAAAAGAACGAAAATTAGGCTTTTATTGCAGCTTACTCCTTACATTGAGGGGTCTCCATTTTCATTATATTCCCTTTTTGACGATAGGAGCTGAAATTCCATTCAACAACGTTAAGCGTTTCGCTACAGGGGCTTTTGCTTATATGTAGGTAGATCCAGTGTGATATAGAAGGGGATGTCAGTTTCAGAGTTTGTAAGAACTTCGACCGTGTCATTGACGTTGTCATCGACAGCAAGGTTACTCAGCTTAAATGCAAGCATACGATAGATATATGTTGTTACATGGAGAATCGATCATAGAAAGGCTTTCAGCTCGCCATGTAACGGCTCAAAGCTCATCCTGAATCCTGCGTATGCGCAACATCAACGCTAAAGCAAATTCGCTAACATGCACTAGTCAGCCTCTTTAATGCGAAACCGACATTCAAAAGGGTACAGATTCGAATATCACTCTCAGCATCATCGTCCTAGACACGTCTCCTTTGCATACAAAGAACTTGGCAATAGAATCGCAGTGAGATATCGATAAAACATATTTGAAGTTTCGCCAAGTCATAAGCGATGAGCAGGTAGGGTGAGAACCTTTATTTCCAACCACCTTTGATTAACAGCCACGGTTGTAGCCAATGTTCTTCCCTTTTTCCAAATGTAACAAAATTATTAAAAACCATGGTGTAGCCAATATTCTTCTCTTTTTCAAAATATATCAAAAATATTTACATCGCAGGAGAAAAAAATACATCGCAGGAGAAATGATAAATTTGAAATAACAAAGAATTTCATTCGAATGGCTTTTCTAGTTCCAATTCTTGAACAAATATAAATCATCATGAATTTTTCCTAAGAAAAATAAGTAACTGGATTATCCGGATACTTCTATAAAACTGTGTTAGGTGCTGTATGTAGAAATTATAAATCGCTTTTTCCTACCTAGCTAACAATTGCAAATCACACTCCTGTATAATTAAGAGTCATAAACTCGCTTCACAATTCCGGGCAGTAAGTTATCGGCTTTCTGATCGCCATAATTTCCGCTGATATGAAATATTGGTCCCAGAATAGATCTTGTGTTATTAAAGTGGTCAATGTACTTGCGAAATATGATTATTTGCGTTTTAAACGAATTTGCATGATCGCAGACTTATTGCATTTTTTACGAACTGGAAAGTCACAGGAAATGAAAGTGTTTTATTATTAGTTACTCAATACCGGAATAATGAAAGACTTGCAGGATTAAACATTCTGCTCACAAGAGAAATTGAAATTAAAAGCATGCCAAATGAGCTATGCGAAAAATTCGCTGATTTAAAGAATCACCTGCCTAAAAATTAAGTGAAAATGAAAATAAACTTCATTTCTCGAATTAACATCATTTAATGTATTTTACTGATAGAAAAGTAATTTGGTCATGATGAAGTACGATTATTTTTAATGTATTGCTATTGCAGCTAGAAATTGCTTTTCTGCGTATGATGTTATTACTGTCAAGTACAGAAAATATTGTCGGAGGTAAAGGGCCTTTCTGAAAGCCGGCTCAAAAGTAAATATCAAATCACGAAGTAATAGTCGTAAAACCAGTTGAAAATGTAAGGCGTACGTCATAAAATAAGAACGATACAATGATGACGACTGACGCTAGCTTCGAGGCACGTATGAACACGTATACCTCAAAGTTCCCGCAGGCAATGCTCTGCTGAATCTGTCAGTTATATGCAGAAAACAGAGGAGTGCGGTCAACGAGATTACTTCCGTGAAACAAATACCACAAATACTGAGAATTTCTGTGTACGAGAAACCCCTTTCACAAAAGTGGCCACCTACACATTACGCGATGCCATTTTGTTGTCACCTTATCAGACTATATTTGATCGTTTCTAATGTTTTCTCTTTTGTTTAAACTGAGTAAAAATAAGCTCCAACAATAGGGTTGTTTCACGATTTTAGACATCATCATTTTTAAATGCATCCATTCAAGCCAAACCGAAAAAAGATGTGCAAAAAACTTTTTCTGTTCAATGGTTTTCAATAAAAAAATTACTAAAAAGTGAGACTGTTAAAACGAACGTTTCAGATGGAGCAAACCATTTTCAAGATTTAAAAAAAAATTGAACATAGTTGTTTATTTTTATTGAATGAAAATCTTCCCAGATTATCCGGTAAGAAGGCTTGCATTAAAAAGATTTGAGAATTTACAATTTCTTTCAATCTCTGATTTTGTAATCGTTTTCAAATCCTTTTAAAGGAATTCAAAATCAAAACGAGCCATATCCAATTTCAATCAATAGCTTATCGGAAAGTAAAATACAGTCGCAATTAAATTAAAAATAAGTGAAGACCTGAGGATGATAACTCGATAAAGACTTTTTGAAGCTGGTCCCTCAATTAGTTTATTTTTTCTATTGCTTAGGGGTAAACTTCGAATGGTCTTTAACGAGTTGCAATTCTCATGTCTTTAAGTTTTATTATATGCATCGGAATAAGCACCTTAAAAAGCATAAAATTGAAAACAAAATTCGATAGAATTTAGCATAAAACTACACCAAATTATTATAAACAGTCGTTTTAATCTAAAGTTTTGCCTGAAGAAATATAAAAATCGTGAACAAAATATTTTAAATCACTTTTTCACACTAACTATTTGAGAGGAAATCATTCTCAATCACCGAAAATGATCAATACAGAGTCTTTCGAAGCATTTTACTCAATAATTTAGCGAAAAACAGTAAATAAAAAGAACAAAAAACACTGAATTAAACGGTGTTAAAAATCTGACATGTTATTTCTCTTTACGGAATTCAAAAGTATTCAAATATTTGTCGTCCCTTTATGGGAATTAGAAGGGATTGGATTCAAGAGGTAACCTATTTCTTTTCTGTACATTGAACTCAAGTGCAAAATCAGGGATTCTTTGGAATTAAAAAATGGTCTTTTCGGCATTGGAGTTGGAAATGTTTATTTCTTTTTTGTTCAATCTTTCTTACCGGGATAACGTCAATTCGTCATTCAACTGATACCATTAAAAAAAATCTTGTTAAAAAGTACTTGAAAATTATTCAATTCTTTTTCAATTGAATAAAATACTGCCACATGAACTAAATTCAATAAAAAAATATGAGTCTTTTTAACTCGCGGAAACTCTCGTCAATTTTTTAAACTGTTTGTTCTATGTCAACATTTCTTTTTCGTCTATATTTTTGGATGGAAGTTATGCACATCAATCGTCCAGTAGATATGGTTAGTTTTAGTCAGTCAGCTGGTCAGAAATGTTTCATTCCGCTCGAAGAATTACTGTAAAAAAGAGAGAAAGCAGGAGATTGTTTTGATATACAGAATTTGTTTGCGAATTTAAAAGTTATCTGAAATTATATTAATGTCAAATAGAACTTAATAATAATTTCATAAGTTTGACCGAATCTGTCTTTATCTACTGTGAAACAAAATATTTGAGGCTTATGTTATGAAACTCAATAGCTTCCTGCAAGTTTCTAAAGGTTTTTGATTTGAAAAATCTAGATAATAATTTTCCGCTCCTTATTGACGTTTTCATTTTGCATAAATGTGTCTCGGAAATATAATAAAGTATTCAGCACACTTAAGAGCAGTTAGTAGTATAATGGAGTTGCAGCTGCAAAACTGATCGTCGTTATGGAAGCAATTTTAAGTCCGAGAAAGCACCAGAAGTACGAAAGGCAAAAGAAATAAGAGAGAAATAATATTCAAAACAACGGCTTTATTTTTCTTTGCTCTTTTTTATCAAGAAAAGGCGAACTTCTATACTTAGAGGAAAGCTATACCTCTGTTTGATAATGCCATACAAAATAATACAGAAAAAAATCTATGCATTACTGAGAGCTAATTAAACATATGGAAAGTTTTTATAACTACGAAGTTTAAAAGAAAAATTAGAAAAAGCGAGGTAGACTCTTAATATTAGAAAAAGTAATAAAATTTATACAGCTCTGATATTTAGCAATAATGAAAAGAATTTAAATTGATTTTTAGTTTTTCAAATGATAATTAAACCAGAAGGCTTTACTTTTGACACATAACTAAAGTTTGCTTTTATAATTAAAAAATGCTTTCCACTTCATTTTAGCCTTTCTTGAAAAGTCATTATCTTTGTTCTTCTCACCTTTCAGAAGCTTTCTAACTTCTCGTATTTATTGTCAAAGAAAATAAATACTTAAAATAATATGAGATTGAAATGTAATTTATCCTCGATTATCTCTAATCAAGCATGACTAGAGATGGACGTTGAACCGGTATGATGTGTTTCATAGAGCCTGTCAGCAAGTTGACATATAGGGTGTGCTTGCAACAAGCGTGATTCATGATTGATCACAGCTAACTCTATTCTGCTATTAATTTGAAATAATTATCCCGCTAATCTCTAATGAGAATTAACGACGAGCACCAACCACGGAAGTGGAAACGATTCCCACGTAGAACATTAAAGTACGATGGGTGACATAAACGCAATATTTTATCATGTTCATTATTTAAAACGCAATAGAAAGTTAATTAATATGTTAAGTGAATAACTCATTTCTTAAAAATTAAACATAATAAATGGAATTTTGCCTCTATAAATTTGAGAACTTTCAACCAAGTAAAGTCCAGAACAATATGCCGGCTTGAATGAAGTCTCAGAAAGTTGCTCCTTTGAGAAAAAGTTGCAAAGGAATTTGATGAGCAACAAAGTCTTGGAATTTATATGAAGCAACTGTCAAACTTAGAAATTAAAGCTTGACGAATATTTTCTTAAGTAAAAAGGTAGAGGCAATTTCCATAACTTTCCGTGGTACTTCCTAAGAAAATATCATCTACAAGTATGGATGAAGTTATGGGACTTAAGCTTTGATCCAAAGGACTCGTCATCAAATGTATAGGAATTAAGTTTCGGATAACTCGTAATATTTTTAGTTCAAGTGATGTTGATCAGAAAATTCTAATACCAAAAGTTGATTCTATTGGCAGCTTTTTGTCTAGCTGAGCTTGAAAATTACTTTTTTACGTACTTTCTTACTTTGAATCAGTTAAATTTTACTAATTCATCAGTGCCTGTATTCTAGCTATGGCAATTAGTAGAATTCTACTGACAATTAGTGAAAAATTACTAAAATTTCAGTAGATTTCTAGTGATTTACCAGTAGAAACGATAACTCAAGTTTCAGTGATGCTTTCTGAAATTCCAGTTATCTGCTCTACTGAAATTTTCTAATTTCAATTATCATTCTACAGTATTTTTACTATCTAGAAATCGACTGAAATTTTAGTAATTTTTCACTAATTGTCAGCAAAATTCTACTAATTGCAATAGCTAGAATGCAATCACTGATGAATTAGTAAAATTTAACTGATTCAGATTTAGAGAGTGGAAAAGCGCTTAAAGAGTAATTTTCAAGCTGTGCTAGTCAAAATACTGTCTATAGGAACGTTTGGAATTAAAATTTCCTATTCAGCATCAGTCGAACCAAAAAACTAGGGCGCGCGGAGTATCCATCGCGCTTCGCGCACCGATCCAAAATACTCATCGCGCTTCGCACTCCAGTACTATTAATCGTCGTGCTACGCGCTCCGATATTATTGAACGTCGCGCTTCGCGCTCCGTTATCGTTAGACCTCGCACTACCATGCACCCATGATTAACTTTTACTGCCGTTAGTAAATTTTGTAATTTTATGAATATGAACTTAACAGTGTATCATATAAATCGAATTACCGACCTTTTTTCATTTATATTTGACAGATTTATTGAGAGAGAAAAACAAATATTACGCTGAAATTATGCACCGAGAAAAAAAATATTCTTCATTTAAGACGATTCCTCTTATTTTGATGGAATTTTTCCTCTATAATATGGTATGAAAAGAATTTCCTCTTAATTTAAGAGGATTGTTTTCTCTTGAAGAGGATTGTTTTCCCTTGAAGAGGATTATTCTTAAATCAAGAGGATCCTCTTAAAGGAAAAGGAAAAATCCTCTCAATTGAAGAGGATCCTCTAATCCGTTTTCAATGCAATCCTCTCATTTAGAGAGTATTTCGTCTACTTCTAAATATGTGACGTTCCGCAAGGAAAGGGACCTTAGGGTTAGCAGGCAAATTTTTCAGTAGAAGTGATTGAAGAGACGGTCTGGTCATCCGCAAGCGTCGAAACAGACGATTCACACCTCACTTTGCAGCTTAATAACAATTCCAATTTTGCAGATAGAAATTTTATTCCTTTTTAATATGAAAGAGCGATTCAAAAACTATCGATAGCATCAAAAAAATGAAAATCTATTTTTTAACCCTAAGGTCCCTTTCCTCGCGGAACGTCACATATGATAGATTATAGGTTAGCTTTTTTTCAAATAAATACATATATATTTTTAATGAAAATAATATGAAAATTTATTCAAATTACTTAATACTAAAAACAATTAATACTAAATACGATCAATAATAATACTAAATAATATTAATACAATTAATTAACTTATTATAATACTTGACTCGTGTGGCCTCTTCCAGTGTTCAATTTATTGATATTTGTTGTTAAATCAAAGCATTTCCAATCAGCTCTGACTCCTTATCAAGATTATTTTTGTTTTGCATTAAACATTATCGAAGCTTTTTAAAACAGATGTAGAGAAGTGACGAAAAAATTGATGAGATTAAAGTTTCATTTTATAAAAAAAGTATGTTGAGGTTGAAGTTTCAAAAATTATATTATTGTTAAATTTGAAAATTATCAAATTGGTTGGTTAGGTATAAAATTATTTTTGCAGTTCTTTAAATCACAAGCAAATTTTGAGGTTATATCGTAATACAAATTTTGTTCTGCTTCACAAAAACTTTACGAAGCAAATTTAACTGCATATAATATAATTAAACATTTTTTAAAACTTCCACAGAAGAGATTTAAATAAATTACTTTATATACAAAATAATTGTATTGAGCCAACCAATCTGATCATTTTTAAATTTAGCGGAAATATAATTTTTTGAAACTTTAACCTCAACATACTTTCTCAACTATGGGTATTGAGCTGGTGTTTTCTAAAGTCTTATAAGTCTCTGTCACTTGAGTACTTTTGTCATATACTATAAAACAATTAATATATAGTTAATTTATTAAATTTGTGTTCAGCCCTAATTTTTATAGATTATGACGGCAAAATTTACCGGAAAAAGATCTTCCGTACTAGAACTTTAGAGCCCGGAAAAATTTTCTAGATTCGTATACACTACGTTATTTTATTGTTTATTTATTACGCGAAAATTTTCCATAAATCTAATTGTTCTAAACAAAACCGCCAAATCACCAGCCGGTCCTATAATTTTAGTTAATAGAAGCGGCATTTTTGCCATTCTTTTTAATTTTTCGATACTTAATACATTGTTCTCTGAAAAGGAAGAACAACAAACATAAAAAAGAAATGCCTGCGTGTATTGTTATATGGAAATAGAGGAAAGAACATTATAGCAATGAAGAAATCATACAATTTGTACACCACATGCATAAAGAAATGCACAATCTAAAAATTTACTTACTTTCGAACGACTGCACATACATGCTGAGGTCCAAATTTTTTAACAGCGAAATCAGCTCTTTATCCATTTTATCCATTTTTATCCACTTTATCCATTCACTGCGTCCTTGAAAATCCACCGGTTTTCTCAAAACCAACTGACACTAAAGAAGTTAGGTTATTACGCTTGATTGACTCCGCATGCGCAAGTTCTGAAGTGAGAGTAATTCCTCTACAAATTAGAGGATTATACTCAATCTGAGAGGAAAATGCCAAATCTTCGTTTTGCTATCTCTCCTCTTAAAAAAAGAGGAAAATCCTCTAATTTCTAGAGGACTATTCTCTTTTTGAAAGGAAAATGTGAGACGATTGAAGAAGAGAAATTTTCCTCTCAAATTAAGACTATTTTTTGTTGGTGTGGTAAATAATAAATAATATATTGAGGCATCGTCTGGTGTGTTTCATATTTTTATTTTTAAAAAAATTATTTTTAAAATGTTTTTAAAAATAAAAACTGAAATGCAGCAGACATTGATGCTTCAATATATTTTTTATTATTTTCCGAAATTTCAGCATGTTACTTGAATTTCTCTCTTATTAAAATAAGTTTCAGCACGCCTAGGGTTCGCGATTATATTTGCGACGCAGTAACATTTTATTCATTCGTTAGACATTAAATTATGTTTAATTTTCTCAAAGCGCTTAGGAATTTTAAAGAGATTTTTAACTTTGTTTTTGATTTCAAGTTCAAAGGGCAATTAACTTACTTAAGGCTCTATCGACTTTAAGGAACACATTCTGAGCACGATTTTCGCGCTTCGTGCTCGACCTTTTGCATGGATTTTTAAAATTGTCTAATCAATTACGTAATCACAGTAATTTATTTTTTCCAAAAATCTCAAAAAAGAAACAAAATTTTGCA